>VMDO01036466.1:0-15125 GCA_007922755.1 Pedetes capensis
TGATGATGAATGCAACCCCATTTTTCTTTAGTTTATCATTCCCAGCATAGTAGACCATATGATTTTCTGACTCAACATGGCCTATGCCTGTCCATTTTAGCTCACTGATGCCTAGAATGTCAATGTTTATGTGCTCTATTTCTCTTTTAACTATTTCTAATTTGCCTAGATTCATACTACGTAAATTCCATGTTCCAATTATTAATGGATGTTTACAGTTGTTTCTCCTTATTTTCAGTGGTGCCACATGAGCAAGTTGAGCACCCTGGGGCTTTACTCCATTCCCGTCATCACGGTATACTCTACTGGAGGAGGCAGTCTTTTGAGTGCCTTCCAACCTGGGGGACTCATTTTCCGGCACTATATCTGGCAGTGTCTCTTTGCTATTCATAGGGTTTTCAATGGCTAGTTGTTTCGGGAGTGGCTTGCCAGGTCCTATGCCCTAGTCTGTGTTAGTCTGGAAGCTCAGCCGAAAACCTGTCCACCATGGGTAACCTTGTTCATGTCCGAGGTTACATCGGCAGAGCTCTCAGCCTCATTGCAACATGCAAGCCCTCACAGTGTGGCAAACTGACAGACGTGTGGGGGCTCTGATGGTAAAATAATTAATACAAGGACGCATATATAGCATAAGAAAAAGAGAAGGAGAATAGAAAGAGGGAAGAGAGTAAAGCAAGAAAGGAAGCAAAAATAAAAACAAAAAAGAAAATAAAAAAATTTGAAAAGAAAATAACAAACCTCACGCATACATGCTCCCACTCATGTATAAAATCGCTTATAGTCAGGTGTGGTGGTATACACTTGCAATCCCAGTGGCTTGGGGGGTGGAGGCAGGAGGATCATAACCAAGATAACAGGCAGCCTGCGCAACCCAGCGAGACCCTGTCTCAAAAAGTTAAAAAAAAAAAAAATATGCACTGGCGGCAGCAGTGCGGTGGTCCACCACCTACTAAGTGAATAGGCGCAAGACCCTGGTTTCAAACCCCCATACAAAACAACAAAAACAAACAAACAACAACAACAACAACAAAAACCCAAGAAACAAAAAAACAAAATCAAAACAAAAACAAAACCATGCATACACGCTCACACACACATATAAAACACTTCTAGTCAGGTGTGGTGGTGCACCCCTGCAATACCAGCGGCTTGGGGGCAGAGGCAGGAGGACCACAAGCCTGAGATCAGAGACAGTTTGTGCAACCCAGCAAGCCCCTGTCTCAAAAAGTAAAAAAATATGGGCTGGGGACGCAGCGCGGTGGTCCAGCACCTACAAAGCAAGCAGGTGCAAGACCCTGGATTCAAATCCCCATACAAAAAGAAAAGAAAAGAAAGAAAAAAAAACCCTTGTATTTCTTGTGGGTGCACTGTGGGCACCCAGTTACACCAGGTGAAGTTGATACTGCAGGAAGCAGTGCTCCCTCCAGAACTCAGGATGGCAGTGTTTTCACACAATCTGCAGAAGCAGTCTGTCTTAGTCTATAGAGATTTTGCCAATTACGTAGAAAATGGCAGATTGCCCCACAATGACCAAAGAGATGGTTCCATGAAATATTCTGTGTCTATTGTATTGTTTGAGAAGCAGTGGAGCCTGTGGGGTTCTCCCTGGGGTTCTCCCTGTCCCACGTAGTTCAGGCGCCAATTCCCCAAATCAGAGATTTCCGGCCCAAAGCCTATAGCATGGAGGGAATATGGCTGCTATCGTGGATTTTTATTATTATTTTTTTTTTTTTATTGCAGGGTTTTCCGCCCACTTGCGAGACCACTTGGGAGGACCAAATCCTCTTGTGGGTGGGATGATATTCAACCTCCCCAAGAGAGTCTGTAGTAGGTCTGACATGCACGGCGATTGCGCTCGAAACTGTTCTTATTGTGTCTAATTGTCCCGCAAGACTCTGCCAAAAAGGAGCACTCTGTCCACATGGGGCTCAGCTGCCTCCACAGGCCTCACCTTTCTCCACAGTGCAGTGGGATGACTTAGGATCCCCTCTGGTGTGTCTGGGGTCCAGGCATATGTGTGCCCATATGTCTGTGGAGATTGAGTCTGCATGACTGTCCGGCCACAACAGCAGGGAGGGAGCTGCATTTCAGCTCTGGATGAGTACAGCTGGCACTGGTTTCCCAGTTCCCTCCGCGATTACTCCCCTTACCCTCGAGTATCTACTCTCGTGGATCTGATCCCTATTTTCTCGCGTGAGGGACCTACAACAGCCCAGCATTTCAGGCTGCGGGACATATGTCGCTAAAGATGGCGATTCCATGTGCCACCTCAAAGTGACTCACCCGAAATTTGCAGTTTGTGTCCCGTGGGCAGGATGACAGTTTGATGTCAAGGTTGCATTCCGTGTTGGGTCCAGCTCCCGTGGGTGTGTGGGTGAAGTCCCCTCCGAGTCTCCAGGATTCTGTCCTGCTGTCTGCATGAAGATGAAATGGCGGGTGAACTGGGTAGATAGAGTTAAAATTTCTGCATAATAATGTGAAATGTATTGAAATATTGATATTTTGTAACAGAAATATCCCATACAACTTGAATGGAAGTGGGAAACCATCACTTTTAAGGAACCATAATCAAGTCTTAAAGCCTAACATTTTAAATATCTTTGAAGTTCATCCATTACTTCAAAATTTTTAATGAAGTCTGATATATATATATATACACATACATATGTATGTGTGTGTGTATATATATGTATATATATTGTTGTTGTTAGGTGCCGTTGACTCGGTATCCGACTCATAGCTACCCTCAAAGGGTTTTCAATGGCTGACTGTTTTGGGATTGCCTTGGGAGTTGATTGCCAGGCCCTTCTCCCATTTTTGTGGTGCTGGGAATTGAACTAGGGACCTCAGAGACTGCAGCGCAGTGCTCTACCAACTGAGCTAAATCCCAGCCCATATATATATATAATATATATATATATATATATATATTATATATATATATATATATGGTATATATATATATCATACATATATATCATATATATATATGAATAAAAATGAAATAATGTTGGTGCTATATATACAAATGAATACAAATGAAATAACGTTAGGGTGTTATTGCCTGAATATGTCCATGAAGTTTACATGTTGAAAACATAATCCCCTGTTTAACAGTGTTCAGAGATGAGGTTGAGATACAACATGGGGAACTTCCTCTCTTGGGGCACTGGGTATGTATTATAGATAATACACTGTTAGAATAAATATTAATCTTAATGATAAGGGTTTGTTTTTCTTTGCTTTCTGTAAGTGCTCCTTGTGCTACTTATTTTTCTTCAAATAAGCACTAGTGTTGGGGAATGGGATAATCTCATTCCCTGATTGACAGTTATGGGGCCCTCCCTTGTGTCTCTGGGTCTTTTGAATGAAAGAATTGTTATCCAGCTGAGCCACTCTCACAGCAGCACCTGTTGTTGCAAACACTCCATGGACATCTGGAGGAAGATGCAGAACTGTAGTTGTTTGCTGCAACTCCAGTTACTGAAGGTACAGCCTCCCTCATGGCTGTTTCAAGCACTTTGCAGTTTGCACTGGACTTTCCTTTTCCCTTTTTCCTTTTGCTGTCAAAAACCTCAGTGAACTTTAGGTGAACCTGTGACCAATCTAGGCCAGAGGGGCAGCACTTCCTTTGGTAGACCAGAATATGAACTGCTGTGATTGGGCCAAAAGGATTGCTGTGATTGGTCTCAAAATGAGTGGTATGATTGGTGGAAAAAGGCCTCCTGTGATTGGCACAAATACAAGTCTTCACTTCCATGATTGGTGCAAACATACCTTTCCTGAGTATATAAACAAGCAGTTCAGCTCACTCAAGCTAAGCTGGGCAAGAGACACCCCCCTGTGCTGCCCCCTACTATTGCAACATTGTTATTGTTGCTGTTAGGTGCCATAGAGTCCAGTCTGACTCATAGTGACCCCATATACAACGGAATGAAACACTCCCCAATTCTGTGCCAGGCACGCAATCTTATTTATATTTAAGCCCATTGCTGCAGACACTGTGTCAATCATCTGGTGGAAGGTTTTCCTTTTTTTCATTGACTTGCCACTCTCCCAAACATGATGTCTTTCTTCAGGGATTGGTCCCTCCTGACTATGTGTCCAAAATACGCGAGACACAGTGTATCCATCCTTGCTTCCAAGGAGCACTCTGGTTGCACTTCTTCTAGGACAGATTTGTTGGTTCTTTTAGCAGTCCATGGTATATTCAACAATCATCTTCAGCACCATAATTCAAAAGCATCAATTCTTCTCCTATCTCCCTTGTTCAATGGCCAGCTTTCACAACCATATGATGCAACTGAAAATACCATGGCATGAGTCAGGCTCACCTTTGTCTTCATTGTGACATGTTTACTTTTCAATACTCTAACAAGATCTTTTGCCACAGTTTTTCCCTCTTTTGATTTCTTGACTGCTGCTTCCACAGGTCGATTGTAGAACCAAGTAAAACAAAATCATGGACAACCTCAATCTTTTTTCCATTTATGGTGAAGTTGCATACTGACCCAGTTGCAAGATTTTTTGTTTTGTTGATGTTTAGTCACAGCCCATATTGAATGCTATGATCTTTGATCTTCATGAGTGAATGTTTTAAATCCTCTTCACTTTCAGTAAGCAGAATTGTGTCATATGCATAACACAGGTTGTTAATGAGTCTTCCTCCAATCCTGATGCTGGGTTCTTCCTCATAAAGTCCAGCTTCTCGGATTATTTATTTGCTCAGCAAATAAAGTGAAGAGATGTGGTGAAAATATACATGCCTGATGCACACTTTTCTCATCCTTATACCACACAGTGTTTCCTTGTTCTGTTTGAACAAGTGCCTCCTGCTTCATGAATAGATTCCTCAAGAGTACAATTACATGCTCCAGTATTCCCATTTTTTGAAGTGTTATCCATAACTTATTATGATCCACACAGTCAAATCCCTTTGCATAGTCAATAAAACATAGGTAGACATCTTTCTGGAATTCTCTGCATTCAGGTAATATCCACCTGACATCAGCAATGATGTCCCTGGTTGCCTGCTCTCTTTTGAATCAGGCTTGATTTTCAGGCAGTTCCCTATCTATATACTGCTGCAGTTGCTTTGGAATGATCTTTACTAAAATTTTGCTTGTGTGTGATATTAATGATATTGTTGGATTGTTTCCACATTTAATTGGATCCCCTTTCTTGGGACTAGGCACAAATATGTATCTCTTCCAGTCAGTTGGCCAAGTAGCTATTTTCTAAATCTGTTGGCATAAACATATTAGCACCTCCAATGCTGCATCTGTTTGTTGAAACATCTCTACTGGTATTCCATTAATTCCTGGAGCCTTGTGTTTCACCAATTCCTTCAAGGCAGTTTCCACTTTGTCCTTCAATACCATTGGTTCCTAATCATATGCAACCTCTTAAAATGGTTGGTTATCTACCAGTTCTTTTTTGTATAATGACTGTGTATTCATTCCATCTTCTTTTGATGTTTCTTTTCCCTATACCATTTAATATTTTCCCTGTAGAATCTTTCACTATTGCCACTCAAGCCTTGAATTTTTTTGTCAATTCCTTTAGCTTGAGAAATACAGAGTATTTTCTTCCCTTTTGTTTTTCTGTCTCCAGCTCTTTACTCATGTCATTATAATTTTTTTCTTCTTGAGCGACCTTTTGAAATCTTCTGTTTCGTTCCTTAACTTCATCATTTTACTTAGCTGCTCAACATTCAAGAACAAATTCAAGAGTCTCTTTTGACATGTAATTTAGCCTTTTCTTTTTTTCTTGTCTTTTTAATAACCTTTTACTTTTTTCATGAATGATATCTTTGATATCATGCCACAACTCATCTGGTCTCCTATCATTTGCATCTAATGCATTAAATCTGTTCTTGAGGTGGTCTCTGAATGCAGGTGGTATATACTCAAGTTCATACCTTGGCTCTCATATACTTGTTCTAGTTTTCTTCATTTTCAGTTTGAACTTGCATATGAGAGATTGAAGGTCTGATCCACAATCAGCACTTGGTCTTGTTCTGACATTTGATTTGGAGCTTTTCCATCATCTCTTTCCACAAATGTAGTCAATTTGGTTCTTGTGTATTCCATCTGCTGAAGTCCATGTATATAGTCACTGTTTATGTAGGGGGTTGCAACATTAGGCCCAATGAAAGGCTTTGATGCAAAAGATACATCACTATAGAAAAAACTTTGGACTTAATTGGGATAATCGGGATGCACAGGTATAGAAAAACATTCCCACAAAAAGACATGCAAATAGATAGGAGGTCATTGGTAGGGGGGTGGGAGATGGGGGAGGAGGGGCACAAGAGTGTAAGGGGGAAGTTACGTGTGCAATGTACAATGAAACCCATGTATGGGAATGTCACAATGAAATACGTGTCAGAATGAAATACATTAAGTTGTACATTGAAAATTTCCAATAAAAAAAAACAAAAAAGGTTTTGATGCAGTTGTTGTTGTTGTTAGGTGCCATCGAGTTGGTATCTGACTCATAGCGACCCTCGTAGGGTTTTCAATGGCTGAGTGCTTCGGGATTGCCTTGAGAGTGGATTGCCAGGTCCTTCCTCCATTTTTGTGGCGCTGGGAATTGAACTCGGGGCCTCAGAGACTGCAGTGCAGTGCTCTACACACTGAGCTAAATCCCAGCCCTTTGATGCAGTAGTCTTTGCCTATTTTGAATTATGCAGCCTGAGCTGGTAATGATGAGAAAGCAGGCAGGAGAGATGGCAGAACAGTGGTAATGGCAGTGGCAAGTGTGATGTCTTTGACATCAAAGGCAGTGGAGCAGCAGTGGCAGAGGTGATAGAGCAGTGAGAACACTGACCTGCAGAAACAGTGAAGCAACTGCCTGCTAGATAGTCAAAGAAGAGGCGAAGCTGAAAGATCTGCAACTGGCAGTAGCAGAAGCAGCAGCAGCAGTGAAAGGGCCATGATTGCTGCCTCAGGAACAGTGGCAAACAGGAACAGTATCCATAGCAATAAGAGGCATCTGAACAGTTTAAGAGATTGACCAGGGCAGGAAGAAGAGGCATCAGAAGAGAGAGAAAAGGCTGTAAACAGGCATAAAAGAGAAACTGCAGGCCCTGTTCACTGGGAGAGTTCCAGATAGCTAGTAAGTCTTTAGGACCAATGATTTTAGACTTGAAGCCTTAGAGCTATAACACTGACACTCTCTAGGACTAAGGAATTCCAATACCCATTCTTGCCTTGAACCTGCAACACCAGATGCTGTCTAGGGTTTAGGAATCCTAATATCTAACCCCACCTGGAAGCTGAAACATTGGCTGCTGTTGAGGGCAGAGGAATAATGACCTCCTCAGCCTAACTAAGATCAGTAATACTTCTGGGCTTAGGGGTCCTCCCCTCCTGGGCCTACATAGGAGCTGTAATACCTGAAGGGCTGAAGAATATTGGCATCTGTGGCCTACATAAGAGCTGTAACATTAAAAGGTGCTACTTGCTGCTGCTGCTCTTGCCTTTCTACTGTTAGTGCTTGTTGTTGTCAAATAGCAAGGGACAAAACTGCTGCCTAAGACCAGCATTTAAATAGCTTCTCCTTGCTTACCCACAATTTCTCTCCAGGTAGAACAAAAGGACCCCAGCCAGCTAATTGGTGACAAGATCTTTTGGGAAGTTTTTAGGTCCTGATGGTCCTACCCTCATAAATGGATTAATGTTATAAAAAGAGGCTTGTGGGATAGGATTGGCTCTTTCTTCTTCCCTTCTACCATGTGAGGGCACAGCAAGAAATCTCTCACCAAATACTAGGTCCTTGATGTCAGCCACCAGAACTATGAGAAGTAAATGCTGTACTTTACAAATCAGTTTCAGATATTCTGTTATACAAGATCAAAATGAACTAAGACTTGGGAGAAAGCAAAAAAAAAAAAAAAAAAGGGAAAAGGCATAGAAATTTGGGGTGGGCAGGAAAGAGAAGGTGAGAAGCAGTGGAAGGAGTTGAAAAATGACTGAAATCAAGGGTTTGTATGGGACATTGATTCAGCATTAGAAGGAAGTGAGTAGGTTAAAGATCCTAGTTTTTCAGAGAAATCTTAAATAGGTCACTGGACCTCTTGTTGAGTAGAAGGTGGGGACTTGTACTAATATAACTTAAATGTCCTAGAAAATACGCAACCCTGCCTAGTGCTAGAGTTCCAATATTATATGGAGAAAGGGGAAGACAGAAAAAATTTCAGTAATACACATAACCACTGGGGAGACTGTACTCTGCCTAATGCTCATCTTTCTTTCAAGTAGTTGAAAATGACTGTATTTACAGAAAAATAAGTCAAAGAAAAACCATATTTTGTTCTTCCATAAAATTACACGTATCAGATTCCAAAATTCATCCAGGACTACTATTAAGACTTGGATACAATACCATATGATATTGTTTCCTGTGAACTTTGCAAAAATTACACAGATACCTACAGCTGAGAAATGAGAGAAGTCTTTTTATGAAAGATGGAATATAGACAATCCAAACATCCCTAAATAATATTCCTTTTCTCTTTGTCCACTGTGAAATGAGCAGAGATTAGAGTCATTACTTAGTGTTCATTTTATATGGGCTTAAACATGAAAAAGATCATGTGCCTGGCACAGAATTGAGGAGCATTTTGTTTTGTTGTACATAGGGTCACATTGAGTTGGACCCAACTCAGTGACACCTACACACCACATTTATTATTTCATATTACATTTGTTTTCCTTCAACCTAGAATATAAGGTTCAGATTTTTTTCCCCTCACAAGAGACGTCATACCAATGAGTCATTCACTGAAACATGCTGTTGTAAGTTGAACGAAGTTTGGTTGGTGTTGATGACACCTTATACTAAGGCCCTGCCTTAAGGCTGAGGTACTCATATGTTCCTCCTATCATGTTTCCTTACTAGATTACATAGTACAGGAAGATAGGCAACCTGTCTATACTGCTTCTCAGCTTCAATACCCTCAATTTTTCAGCACAGTGTCTAGCAAATTGGTTTAATAGAAAAGAAAGATATTTATGTAATAATGATTATGAGCTCTCACACAGGTAATTATGGTTATCACTTCACTATGAGAATGTACTCTATTTGAGATTATTTTTCTCCAATAATGATGAATTTGCAGCAGTGTATCCAAAATACATTATTTCCTTACAACTACTTCATAACATATTATAAAGGAATAAGGTTGCGATTTTAGATCTCCAAAGACCAGGAAACTGAACAAAAAACCTACTCCCCTTGTCAGGACAGAAACTACTGAACTTGCTTCTGTAGGAGGTAACCTTAGCAGTCACATGATGATTATTTTGAACTATAATTCAATCTAAGCGGCAACTATCGAAATACATTGACTGAGGCCTGTGGAATGAATGTTCATTATTTCTTTACAGACTATTTTGAAAATGATTCTATAATGTTTCATACTCTAAATTTAGATTGCATATGAAAGTACACATTAACACTGAAACTGTCAGGATCTTCACACCTAAGAGTTGAGAGAAATTTACTGGTTAACATGTACCTTGAAATTAAAAGTGTTAACTGTGAGGGGCTAATCTTTGCAAGTTTTGTCTTAAATAATTTAAAAATCATAGTGATTGATTTTTGTTTTTTGTGTGTGGTAATGGAGGGCCTTACTCAGGGCCTCATACATACTTTTCAAGCACTCTACCACTGGGATGCCCCCCCCCCCGGCCCCTTTTCATTTTTTATCTTGAGACAAGCTCTGATTAAGTTACGCAGGCTGCCTCTGACCTCAAATTTGCAATTCTGCTGCCATCTCCTGGGATTACAAGTGTGTGCCCCCACACCTGCCTCATAATAATTGATTTTTTGAGTCAGTTGTTAAAAAATCTTTTTCCTCAAGGTCTAAATGTGCATTTACATAATTTACAAATATAAATTATTAAGTCATTGATGGTTTATGGATGTCCTGCTAAACATCAATGCATCACTATTTGTCTTTTTGCAGCAGAGTTTCCATGTGTCTTTTCACTTCTTTTTTCCCAGTGGAACAGAGTTCTAAAGCACCACAGCACCAAATAAGGCCATAATGGAAAGGCATTTTGACATTTTAAAATGTGTTTTGACCGATCAGGTAGAGGTTTTGAAGTGTACTTGAGAAATCTATGAATTTTTTATGGTCAACTGTGTGCGGCATGGTCTGACTGCCAAAGATAAACTTAGTCAGAGAAAAACCACTAGGTAGATGGAAGGGAAACACAATAAAACACAAAAGACATTTATCAGTTCAAACCACCTCAGATTACTCTCAGTGTCACTACAGCAGGGCAAACATATGATAAAAATATATAGGAAGTGCAGAATTTATAGGACCATAAAAGTATAAATAATGTAATATGTCCCCTAAATTAGTACCAAGTATGTTATACAGCCCACATTGATCAATTGGACAAAAAAGTTGCTAAGTCGTTTACTTGTTTTAATGTTTGGTACTATGTAGATATAAGCTGTATATCTATAAAGCAAATAAATAAATCTAGAAAAATTTAGAAATTGAAATGAATAGAGGATATGATGTTTCTAAACCCAATCAGATGATAGTTGTCCTTATTTCTCTGACTCCCATTTTCATGTATCTGCTGGTATGTCTTGGTGTGTGGCTAGTTGGCCTGATTCACAAACACTATTTTTCAATTACTCTGTCTTTTCTCTGTTTTCAGACTAGCCTTCATAGTGACACAGATTCCTAAGTAGATTTTCAACTATGTAATTCAAGATTTGTTTTTTCTAGCCCATGGAGGGAAGAGCAAAGTGGATTTGACTTGTTTGAGACTGCCTGAGACTTTAGGAATAATAACTTTGTATTCTATTGCTTAGCTTTTCTCGGACTAAAAGCTCCATAAATGTTAAATGAATGGAGGGTAGAGGGGACTGGTTGAATGGGTAGATAAATGGATGGATGGATGAAAGGATGGGAAAATAAATGGATGGATTGGTTGTTGCACAAATCTGTGTATGGAATGCTATTCTAATAAATATTAAATGGACTTGAATTTCCACAAAGTGATGTGAAGTAATCAGAATATTTCTTTCACCACTGTTGCACTTATCTAAACAATTACTTTTCCTTTTCTCTTTTCCTGTCATATATTGACAAAGAACAAACAATAGTAGAGAGAAAAGGTCATTACTGTTTCAGTTTCCCAGTGCTACAAAACAAACCACCTTTAAACTATGTGGTTTACCACAACAATTTATTATGCCTTCTTCTACATGTTTTGATTGGTTTGGGTTAGGCTCTTCTGTGATCTCCTTTGGGATATCTCTATCTCTTGCGAATGCAGGTGGACAGTTGATTTTTGCGAATAAGTCAAAGGAAGGCTTTGCTTAACTGAAATGGCCAAGATGGTTTACTCACAAGGATGACAGTGGACTAAAGCACTTACTTGTGGATCTCCATGAGGCTGAAATATCTGTGTGTAGCACATGGGTTCTGAAAAAGGACGTGACGCAGCTGCCACACGTTGCTAGGACTATCTCTAGACAGGGCTCATTTCACACATTTCAAGGAAATAAGTCATACACTTCATATATTGGTGTATTCTAATCCCTATTGAAGCACATGTTATTTCAAACTATTCTTTAATTAGTAACTGTTCTTTAATTAGTAGTTGTTGTTGCTGTTGTTAGGGTCCATCAAGTTGGTGTCTGACTCATAGCAACCCTACATACAACAGGCAAAATGGTATTGTTAGTGTTTCTCAGCTATTCACAGTTTTTTTATTGGAAGTTTTTAATGTACAACTTAACGTGATTCATTCTGATGTGGATTTCATTGTGACATTTCCATATACGCATTTTGATGTACATTACACAGATAAGTTCCCCCTTATCCTCTTGTGTACTTCTTCCTCCTGTCCCAACCCTCCATAAAAGACTTCTCTTCCATTTCCTTGTCTTTTTATGGTAATATTTTTCCATATATCATTGGGTCCCAATTATGTTTAAGATCAAAACATTTTCTGTAGTGAACTACCTTTTTACATTGTCAGTACTATCACATGAATTTTCTAATCCATCTATATTATCACCATTCTTTTATATTATTGGTGTTATTATAATTATTTCCAGGACTATTAAATGTTGGGCTGTTCACTCTGAAGTCACCCCCATCCCCTTCCTCACTCCTCCTTGTTCTTCCTCTCCCCACTCTCCTCTCCCAGGATTTCCTCTTTTTGCTAGATCCCTCCCTCCTTCTTTTGCATCCCCAAATTGTCCCTTCTCTGCTAGGTTGATTTTAGCTTTTGTTTTATTATTATTATTATGTTCCAACCTCCACATAGGATTTTTTGCTTCTTATAATTTTGATTCAGCTCCCAAATATAAGTGAGAGCACATGGCATTTCTCTTTCCAAGCTTGTGTTCATTCACTTAAAATAATTTTCTCCAATTCCATCCATTTTTCTGCAAATGGGATTATTTCATTTTTTTGATTGCTCAGTAGTATTCCATTATGTATATGTATCACAATTTTTTTATCCATTCTTCTGTTGACAGGCACTTTAGTTGATTCCATATTCTTGCTATTGTGAAAAGTGCTGCATTGAACATGGAGATGCAGGTGTCTCTGTGGTATGATGCCTCACATTTCTTTGGGCATATTCCCAATAGTGGTATAGCTGAGTCATATGGTAGATCTATTTCTAGTTTTCTGAGGTACCTCCATATTGATTTCCAAAGTGGTTGGACTAATTTACAGTTCCACCAGCAGTGTAATAGTGTGCCCTTTTCTCCACAACTTCACCAGCATTTGTTGTTATTTATTTTATTGATCTTGGCCATTCTTACTGGAATAAGGTAGAATCTCAGAGTTGTTTTAATTTGCATTTCCCTAATGGCTAGGGATACTGAGCATTTTTTCATGTGTTTCTTGGCTTTATAGTCCTCTTCATTTGAGAACAGTCTGTTCAGTTCCTTTGCCCATTTGTGTATTGGGTTATTTGTTTTCCTGGGTATTTTTTCTTAAGTTCTTTATAAATTATGGTAATTAGACCTTTGGCCATTGATAGACTTTACAGAAATAGAAAAAATGATCCAAAAATTCATGTGGAATCACAAAAGAACATGTATAGCCAAAACACTCTTAAGCTACAAAACTAGTGCAGGTAGAATCACAATCCCTGACTTTAAGCTATACTACAGAGAAGTGGTCACAAAAACAGCTTGGTAGTGGCACAAAAATAGGCCTGGAGACATGTGGAACAGAATAGAAAAATCCAGAAATACCTCAACACACCTATATCCACCTAATTTTTGACAAAGGAGCCAAGCAAGTAAATGGGGAAAAGGATAGCCTTTTCAATAAATGGTAATGGGAAACATGGACATCTGCTGGCAGAAAAGTGAAAACTGACTCACATCTCTCAATATGCATGAGAGTTAACTCAAAATGGATAAAAGACCTCAACATAAAACCAGAAACTTTAAAACTAATAGAAGATAGGATAGGTAATATGCTCCAACATATAGGCATAGGAAAGTATTTCCTTAATAGGACTCCAATTGCTCAAGAAATTACAAGAATAGGGGCGGAGTCAAGATGGCTGACAGATAACACACTTCTTCTTCTGTTCTGGAGCAATAAGACGCCTCAATTAGGTGTTTAAAAGTCAAATTGAATAAATAGAAACAGAGATAATTTAGTTTGAGAGATAGAGAATGAAACTAGGCGTACATGGAAATCAGGGATTAGGCTTCAGAGGAGCTACACAGTGGCCAGCAGCGGGACTGCTGCCATTTCGCCATCACACAGGGAGCGGATAGAATCCCAGAGACCTGGAGGGGATTTCATGCACACGCACCCACGGGTCCGGACCCAACACGGAGTGCAACCTTGGCAGCAAACTCTCACCATGCCTGTGGGACACAGTCTGCAGTTCCTAGGTGAGTCACTGTGAGGGAGCAAACAAATGCCCTCCATAGCGGCCTCGGAGCAAACGGGGAAGCCGGTGCCAGTGATCCGCGTCTAGAGCTGAGACGCGGCTCCCCTCCCTTCTGCTGCGGTGGGTCAGCCCTATGATCTCGAACTCCACAGAAATTTGGGCACACATATATCTGTATCCCAGACACATCAGAGGTGAGCCCAAATCACCCCACTGTGCTGCGGAGAGATCTGGGGCTTGTGGAGGTGGCTAAGTCGTGTGCGGCCACAGAGCTCCTTTTCGGGGGAAACGGCTCGCCCCCGGTGGAGCTCCTTTTCGGTGGAAACTGCTCGCCCTGGCGCGCGGCCGGGGAGCTCCTTTTAGGCGGCGCAGCTCGCCCCTGGAGGAGAAGTTCCGAGCGCGACCGCAGCACACAACAAGGCTGTGGGGAGGAAATCTCTGATTTGGGGAATTGGTGCCCGATCTCCGTGGGACAGGGAGATCTTCAGGGAAGACCCCACAGGTTCCACTGTCTCTCGAACAGTACAGTAGTCGAGGAGTGTTCCGTGGAACAGTCTCTTTGGGCACTCGGGGCCCCAATTAAATCCAGATTGTTATGAAGAGCTTGGCTATAGGGACCCAATGAGATGGATGGTTACTGCGGATTGTGTGGAAATACTGCCACCCTGAGCTCTATTGGGAACATTGCACCCTGCATTATCGAATACACCTGGTCGAACTGGGTGTAATAGTTCAGATTCCATCCTCAAGATAATATGTTTTTACTGTTAACAGGGTCTTGAACCTGCTTCCTTTGTGGAAGCTGGACTGACACTCTGTGGCCCCAGCCCATACATTTTTTGCTTTTTGAGATAGGCTCTTGTTGGGCTGCACAGATTTTGGGCTTGAGACCCTCCTGCCCCCATCCCGCAAGTCACAGGGATTCCAGGCATCCTTCACTGCACTTGAATGCAAGAATTGTTATATGTATGGGGGAGAGTCTATGCATGAGGTCTGGAATTTTATATTTTATTCTACTTTTTCTCTTTTCTTTGTATTTTACTTTTTTAAAATTTTTATCTTAATTTTATTAGTACTATAATTTTTTTCTTCTTCTTTTCTTTCCTTCTATGGGGGTTCGAATTCAGGGCTCTATGCCTGCTTATCTGGTAGGTGCTGGATTGCCACGCTGCACCCCAGGACCCCATTTTTTTTTTTTTTTTTTTTTTTTTTTGTTTT
>VMDO01036467.1:0-15131 GCA_007922755.1 Pedetes capensis
GGTGGTCTCCCATCCAGGTACTAACCAGGCCTGACCCTGCTTAGCTTCCGAGATCTGACGGGATCGGATGCCACAGGGCTACCGCTGCAGGCGGGATAAAGATATGTCTGACATTATCAGTGAAACCGTGTAATGAACATGCCAGGGACAGTGAAATCTTGTTCAACTCTGCCCCATAAGTCTTCAGGTGGAGTGCATTTGCTCTTGCTTGTGCAGTGCATTATTTACAGCAACATCCATCTTTGTGCACAATGGCTTTTCCCATGTTAGGCGAAAGAAATTTAATTATGTATCTCTGAAAACCTGTGTTGTGCAAGGCTGGCAAGGTGAAATAATGTTCTGCTACAAGAAACAATTGTTCCCTATAAACTCCTTTAACACATCTTCATTAGTTCTTGCTTTACTAGCAGATTCATGTTTATCCTTATTCCTGTTACTCTGAATATGGGTGAAGAGATCTCTGATCTTTTCTGTGAAACCCTGTGATGAGGAAGTCAGCCAGTGAAGACTTATTCAACTCTGCTCGGGAAGTCTTCAGGCCTACTGCCTTTGATCCCACTGGTATGGTTGAGGATGTACGGCAACACGTGAATCTGCATGTAAAGTAAAAACTAATGAAGATGTGTTGAAGGGCTTTATAGGGAACAATTGTGTCTTAAAGGGGAGCATTATTTGTATTTGGCACCCTTGGACAACACAGGGTTTGAGAGGTACATAGTTATGATTCTTTTGCCAAACACGGGAAAAGCCACTGGGGGCATAGATGAATGCTGCTGTGAATCATATACTGCACAGGGAGGAGTGAAGGCCTTCTGCATGAAGACTTCTGGGTTAGATTTGAACAAGATTTCACTGTCCCTGGCATGTTTATCACAGGGTTTCATTGATAATGTCAGACATATCTTTACCCATTTCTTGTCATAGGGATAAGGACAAATATGAATCTGCTTGTAGAGCAAAAAGTAATGAAGATGTGTTGAGGGGATTCATAGGGAACAATTGTTTCTCATAGAGTAACATTATATCACATTGCCAGCCTTGTCCAACATAGGATTTCATAGATAATTATTTTTCTTTTACCTAACACGGGAAAAATTATTGTGTTCAAAATGAATGTTTCTGTAGAACCTCAACTGTGCCCGCAAGGACACAGAAAGTCAGCCTGAAGACTTCCTGCATAGAGGTGAACAAGTTCTCACTGGCCTATGGTTGTTCCTTGCAGGGTTTCATGGACAAGGTCCGATATATCTTTACCCCTATTGGGTGTAATCGGAGTGAGGATAAACATGAATCTGCTTGTAATGGGAAAACTAATGCAGATGTATTGAAGGGGTTTATAGGAAACAATTGTTTCTCAAAGAGGAACATTATTTCACCTCACCAGCCTTGGACAACACGGCTTTTCACAGATGCATAGTTATGTTTCTCTCACCTAAGATAGGAAAAGCCATTGTGCATAAAGATGAATGTTGCTCCAAATCATGCACTGCACAAACAGGAACAAAGGCACTTGGCCTGAAGACTTCTTTGGCAGAGTTGAACAAGATTTCACTGTCTTTGGCATGTTCACACAGGGTTCCACTGATAATATCAGACATATCTTTAGCCTCATTCAGTGTAATAGGGATAAGGGAAAATGCGAATCTGCCTGTAAAGCAAAAACTAATATAGATGTGTTGAAGGGTTTAGAGGGAGCGATTGATTTTTAAGGGGAACATTATTTGTATTTGCCAACCTTGGATAACAAAGGGTTTCAGAGATACATACTAATGTTTCTTTCACTGAAGATGGGAAAACCAATTCTGCGCAAACATGAATGTTGCTGTATATCCTCAATTGTGCAAGCGGGAGCAAATGCAGTCCACCTGAAGGCTTCTTGAGCAGAGATGAACAAGTTTTCACTGGCCTATGTTTGTTCATCCTAGGGTTTACCAGAGAAAGTCAGATATATCTTTACCCCTATCGAGTGTAATAAGAATAATGATAAACATGAATCTTCTTGTAGAGAAAAACTAATGAAGATGTGTTGAAGGGCTTTATATGGGTCAATTCTTTCTTAAATGGGAACAGTGTTTGTATTTGCCAGCCTTGGACAACACATGGGTTCAGGGATACATAGTTATGTTTATTTGGCCAAACATGAGAAAATCCATTGTGCTGAGACATGAATGTTGCTGTATATCCTCAACCGTGCAAGGAGTAGCAAAGGCCATCAACCTGAAGACTTCTTGGGCATAGATGAATAAATTTCTCTCACTTATGCTTGTTCATCACAGGGTTTCACAGAAAAGGTCATATATATCTTTACCCATTTTGAGGTAATAGGGATGAGGATAAATGTGAATCTGCTTGTACAGCAAAAACTAATGATGATGTGTTGAAGGGGTTTATAGGGAACAATTGTTTCTTGTGGAGGAACATTGTTTCACCTTCCCAGAATTGGACAATTTGCATTTTCAGAGTTACTTGGGGCTGGGATTTAGCTCAGTTGGTAGAGCGCTGCGCTGCAGTCTCTGAGGTCCCGAGTTCAATTCCCAGCACTGCAAAAATGGGAGAAAGACCTGGCAATCCACTCCCAAGGCAATCCTGAAACTGTCAGCCATTGAAAACCCTATGAGGGTCGTTATGAGTTGGATACCGACTCGAGGACACCTAACAACAACAACAACAACAACAACAACAAGAGTTACTTAGTTATGTTTCTTTTGCCTAACATGGGAAAAGCCTTTGGGCTAAAAGATGAATGTTGCTATAAAACCTCAACCATACAAACAGGTACACAGATGGTAAGCCAGAAAACACTGGGCAGAATTGAACAAGTTATCCCTGGCCTATGCTTCTTCATCACAGGGTTTCACAGACAAGGTCAGATATATCTTTACCCCTATTGAGTGTAATAGGAATGAGGATAAACATGAATCTGCTTGTAATGCAAATAGTAATGCAGATGTG
The DNA here is from genome assembly GCA_007922755.1 of Pedetes capensis. Classification (NCBI taxonomy): domain Eukaryota; kingdom Metazoa; phylum Chordata; class Mammalia; order Rodentia; family Pedetidae; genus Pedetes; species Pedetes capensis. The sequence goes on from VMDO01036467.1 coordinate 2,953, forward strand.
TTGAAGGGTTTTATAGGGAACAATTGTTTCTCAAAGGGGAACATTGTTTCAACTGGCCAGCCTTGGACCACATCGGGTTGCAGAAGTACATAGGAGAAAAGCCATTGTGCTCAAAGATGAATGTTACTGTAAAACCTCAACCTTGCATGCAGGAACACAGACAGTCAACCTGAAGCTTTCTTGGACAGAGTTGAACAATTTTCACTGGTCTGTGCTTATTCATCACGGGATTTCACACACAGGGTCATATATCTCTTTACCCCTATTGAGTGTAATAGGACCAAGGATAAACATGAATCTGCTTGTAAAGCAAAAACTAATGAAGATGGGTTGAAGGGCTTTATAGGAATCAATTGTTTCTTATAGGCTAACATTATTTGTATATGCCAGACTTGGACAAGATAGGGTTTCAGAGATACATAGTTATGTTTATTTGGTCAAACACAGGAAAATCCATTGTGCACAAACATGAATGTTGCTTTATATCCTCATATGTGGAAGCAGGAACAAAGGCCATCAACCTGAAGACTTCTTGGGCAGAGATGAATAAGTTTTCACTGGCCTATGCATGTTCATTGCAGGGTTTCACAGATAGGGTCATATATCTCTTTACCTATATTGAGGTAATAGGGATGAGGATAAATGTGAATCTGCTTGTAAAGCAAAAACTAATGAAGATGTGTTGATGGGGTTTGTAGGGAAAAATTCTCTTTTAGAGGAACATTATTTCACTTTGCCAGCTTTGGAGAATTCAGGTTTGGAGAGATACATGGTTATGTTTCTTTCACATAACACGGGAAAGCCACTGAGCTAAAAGATGAATGTTGCTGTAAAACCTCTACCATGCAAGCAGGAACACAGTCAGCCAGAAGACATTGGCAGAGTTGAAAAAGGTTTCACTGGCCTATGCTTGTTCATCACAGGATTTGACAGACAAGGTCAGATATCTCTTTACCCATGTTGAGGATAATAGGAATGAGGATAATCATGAATCTTCTTGTAAAGCAAAAACTAATGCAGATGTTTGAAGGGCTTTATAGGAAAAATTTATTCTCAAGGGGAACATTATTTCAACTGCCAAGCCTTGCACAACACGGGGTTGCAAAAGTACATAGTTATGTTTTTTCACCTAACATGGGAATAGCAATTGTGTGTAAAGATGAATGTTGTTGTATATCCTCAACTGTGCAAGTAGGAGCAAAGGCAGTCAGCCTGAAGACTTCCTGGCAGAGATGAACAAGTTTTCATTGGCTTATGCTTGTTCATCCCAGGGTTTCACTGATGAGGTCAGATATCTCTTTACCCCAACTGAGTGTAATAGTGATGAGGATAAATGTGAATTTGCTTGTAAAGCAAAAACAAATGCAAGTGTATTGAAGGGGTTTACAGGGAAAAAGTGTTTCTCATAGAGGAACATTTCTCCTTACCAGCCTGGGACAGCACGGGTTTTCAGAGATACATAGTTATGTTTTGTTCACCTAACACAGGAAAAGCCATTGTGCACAAGGATGACTGTTGCTGTAAATCATGCACTGCACAAGCAGGAGCAAAGGTACTCCACCTGAAGACTTCTGGGCCAGAGTTGAACAAGATTTCATGGTCCTTGGCATGTTCACCACAGGGTTTCACTGATGATGTCAGACATATCTTTACCTCATTCAGTGTAATAGTTATAAGGACATATGTGAATCTGCCTGTAAAGCAGAAACTAATGAAGATGTGTTCTAGGGGTTTATAGGGAACAATTTTGTGTTATAGATAAGCATCATTTCACCTTGCCAGCCTTGGGCAACAGGGGTTTTCAGAGATACATAGATATGTTTCTTTCTCCTAACACGAGAAAAGGCATTGTGCTTAAAGATGAATGTTGCTGTAGAACCTCAACTATACAAGCAGGGACACAGACCATCAACCTGAAGTTTTCTTGGGCAGAGTTGAACAGGATTTCTCTGGTCTAGGCTTATTCATCACAGGGATTCACAGATAATATCAGATACCTCTTTACCTCTATTAAGTGTTATAGGGATAAGGATAAATGTGAATCTCCCTGTAAAGCAAAAGCAAATGAAGATGTGTTGAAGGGGTTTATAGGAAAAAATTATTTTTCATAGAGGAACATTATTTATCCTTCCTGCCTTGGATAATATGGGTTTTCAGAGATACATTGTTAAGTTTCTTTCATCTAACTCAGGAAAAGCCATTGTGTGCAAAGATGATTGTTGCTGTAAATCATGCATTATACAAGCAAGAGCAAAGGCACTACACCTGAAGTCTTCTTGGGAAGAGTTGAACAAGATTTCACTGTCCACAGCATGTTCATCACAGGGTTTCACTAATAAAATCAGATATATATTTAGTTCCATTCAGTGTCATAGGGATAAGGACAAATGTGAATCTGCTTGTGAGGCAAAAGTAATGAAGATGTATTGAATGGGTTTATAGGGAACAATTGTTTCTTAAAGGGGAACATTATTTGTAATTGCCAGCCTTGGATAACACAGGGTTCCAGAGATACATCCTTATGTTTCTTCCACTGAAGATGTGAAAAGCCATTGTGTGCACACATGAATGTTGCTGTATATCTTCAAACATGCTAGCAAGAGCAAGGGCAGTCAATCTGAAAACTTCTTGGGCAGATTTGAACAAGATTTCCCTGGCTTATTTCTTCATCACAGGGTTTCACATATAAGGTCAGATATCTCTTTACACATATTGAGTGTAATAGGAATAAGGATAAACATGAATCTGCTCGTAAGTCAAAAACAAATGAAGATGTGTTGAATGGATGCATAGACAACAATTGTTTCCCAAAGGGGAACATTATTTAAACTGGCCAGCTTTGGACAACAGGGACTTGCAGAGATACATAACTATGTTTCTTTCATCTAACATGGGTAAAGCTATTGTGAACAAAGATGAATGTTGCTGTCAATCCTCAACCTTGCAAGCAGGAGGAAAGGCAGTAAGCCTAAAGTCTTCTTGGGCAGAGTTGAACAGTTTTTCACCGGTCTAGGCTTATTCATCACATATAATATCAGATATCTCTTTACTTCTATTGACTGTAATAGGGATAAGGGTAAAAGAGAATCTGCTTGTAAAGCAAGAACAAATGAAGATGTGTTGAAGGAGTTTATAGGGAACAATTTTTTCTCATAGAGGAACATTATTTCTCCTTATGAGCTGGGACAACAGGGGTTTGCAGAGATACATAGTTATTTCTTTTGCCTAACAGGGGAAAATCCATTGTGCATAATGATGAATGTTGCTGTAAATCATGCACTGCACAAGCAGGAGCAAAGTCACACCACCTGAGGACTTCTGGGGAAGAGTTGAGCAGGATTGCACTGGCTTACTTATTCATCACAGGGTTTCACAGATAAGGTCAGATATCTCTTTACCCATATTGACTGTAATAGGAATGAGGATATACATGAGTCTTCTAGTAAAGCGAAAACTAATGAACATGGGTTGAAGGGATGCATAGACCACAATTATTTTTCAGAGGGGATGATTATTTCAACTGGCCAGCCTTGGACAACATGGGGTTGCAGAGATATATAGCTATGTTTCTTTCACCTTACATGGGTAATCTATTGTGTGCAAAGATGAATGCTGCTGTACATCCTAAACCTTGCAGGCATACTCAATGACAGTCAGCCTGAAGTCTTCTTCTGCAGAGTTGAACAGGATGTCTCTGGTCTACGCTTATTCATCACAGGGATTTACAGATAATATCAGATACCTCTTTACCTCTATTGAGTGTTATAGGGATAAGGATAAATGCAAATATCATTTTAAAGCAAAAAAATGAAGATGTGTTGAAGGGGTTTATATGGAACAATTGTTTCTCATAGATGAACATTATTTCTCCTTCCAGCCTTGGACAACACAGGTTTTCAGAGATACATAGTAATGTTTCTTTCTCCTAACACAAGAAAAGCCATTGTATGCAAAGATAAATGTTGCTGTAAATCATGTACTGCACAGCAGGTGCAAAGTCACTCTGCTTCAAGACTTCTTGGGCAGAGTTGAAGATTTCACTGTCCCTGTCATGTTCATCACAGGATTTCACTGATAATGTCAGTCATATCTTTACCCCCATTCAGTGTCATAGTATTAAGGACAAATGTCAATCTGTTTGTAAAGCAAAAACTAATGAAGATGTGTTGAAAGGCTTTATAAGGAACAATTCTTTCTTAAAGTGGAATATTTTTTATATTTGCCAGCCTTGGACAACACATGGTTTCATAGATACATAGTTATATTTCTTTCCTGAACATGGGAAAAGCCATTGTTTGCAAACATGAATTTTGCTGTATATCCTCAACGGTGCAAGCAGGACCAAAGGCAGTCAACCTGAAGACTTCTTGGGCAGAGATGAACAAGTTTTCACTGGGCTATGCTTGTTCATCACAGGGTTTCACAATAAGGTCTGATATCTCTTTTCCCTTATTGGGTATAATAAGGATGAGGAAAAATGTGAATCTTCTTATAAAACAAAATGAATGAAGATGTGTTGAAGGGGTTTTTGGGAACAATTGATTCTCATAGAGGAACATTATTTCAGCCTTGGTCAACATGGGTTTGCAGAGATACATAGATATGATTCTTTGCCTACCACGGGAAAAGCCATTGTGGTCAAAGATGAATGTTGCTGTAAAACCTCAACCATGCAAAGAGGAACACATACACTCAGCCTGAAGACTTCTTGGGCAGAGTCGAACAAGTTTTCACTTGCCTGTGCTTGTTCATCCCAGGGTTTCCTAGAAAAGGACTGATATCCATTTACCCTACTGAGTGTAATAAGAATTAGGATAAATATGAATCTGCTTGTAAAGAAAAAACAAATGAAGATGTGTTGAACGGATGCATAGACAAAATTGTTTCTCAATGGGGGACATTATTTGAACTGGCAAGGCTTGGAAAACATGGGGTTGCATAGATACATAGCTATATTTCTTTTGCCTAACATGGGTAAAGCCATTGTGCACAGAGATGAATGTAGCAGTACATCCTCAACCCTGCATGCAGGACCAAAGGTAGTCAGCCTGAAGTCTTCCTTGGCAAAGGTGAACAGGATTTCACTGGTCTAGACTTCTTCATCACAGGGTTTCAAAGAAAATATCAGATATCTCTTTACCTCTATCGAGTGCACTAGCAATAAGGATAAATGTCAATCTGCTTTTAAAGCAAAAACAAATGAAGATGGGTTGAAGGGGTTTATAGGGAATGATTGTTTCTTGTAGAGGAACATTATTTCTCCTTCCCAGCCTTGGAAAATGAGGGTTTTCAGACATACGTAATTACGTTTCTTTTGCCTAACATGGGAAAAGCCACTGTGCACAAAGAGCAATGTTGCTGTAAATCATGCACTCCATAAGCAGGAGCAACAGCAATCCACTTGAAGACTTGTGGGGCAGAGTGGAACAAGATTTCACTGTCCCTGGTATGTTCACCATGGGTGATGTCAAACATATCTTTACCCCATTCAGTGTAATGCGGATAAGGACATATGCGAATCTGCCTGTACTGCAAACCTAATTGCCACAGTCCAGCTGCAGCCTTGTCGGTGATACCCTGTGATGAGCAAGCCTGGGGTACTGAAAACTTGTTTAATTCTGCCTAGGAAGTCTACAGGCTGAATATCTGTGTTCCTGCTTGCACAGTTCAGGTTTTACAACAACATTCACCTTTCCACAGAAGGCCTTTTCCAGTGTTAGGCGAAAAACATAACTATCTCTGAAAACCCATGTTGGCCAAGACTGGCAAGGAGAAATAATGTTCCCCTTTGAGAAGCCATTGTTGTCCATGCATCCCTTAAACACAACATCATTGGTTTTTGCTCTACAAGCAGATTCATGTTTATCCTTATTCCTTTTACATACTGTAGTAGTAAGAGATATCTGACCTTGTCTGTGATACCCTGTGATGAACAAGCATAGGGTACTGAAAACTTGTCCAATTCTGCCTATGAACTCTGCAGGCTGAATATCTGTGTTCCTGCTTGTGTGGTCCAGGTTTTACAACAACATTCATCTTTGTACACAAGGGCTTTTCCCGTGTTAGGGGAAAAATGTAACTATCTCTGAAAACCCGTGTTGGACAAGACTGGCAAGGAAAAATAATGTTCCTTTTTGAGAAAACATTATTCTCTATAACCCCCTTCAACACATCTTCATTTGATTTTGCTTTACAAGCAAATTCACATTTGTTCTTACCCCTAAGACATTGAATGTGGTTATAGATATGTCTGACATGATCACTGAAACTCTGGGAAGAACATGCCAGGCACAGTGAAATCTTGTGCAACTATGCCCCAGAAGTCTTCAGGAGTAGTCCCTTTTCTCCTGCTGATTCAGTGCATGATTTACAGCAACATTCATCTTTGCATACAATTGATTTTCCCATGTAAGGTGAAAAATATAACTATTTCTGAAAACCCATGTTGTCCAAGAATGGCAAGGAGAAATAATGTTCTCCCTTGAGAACTAATTGTTGTTGATACATCCCTTCAACACATCATCATTAGTTTTTTGTCTACAAGCAGATTCATGTTCATCCTTATTCCTATTACATATAGTAGCAGTAAATAGATTTCTGACCTTATCTGTGAAACCCTGTGAAGAACAAGTGTAGGGTAGTGAAAACTTGTTCATTTCTGCCTAGGATGTCTACAGGCTGAATATCTGTGTTCCTGCTTGCAAGGTTCAGGTTTTACAACAACATTCACCTTTCTGTACAAGGCCTTTTCCCGTGTTAGGCAAAAAACATAATTATCTCTGAAAACCCATGTTGGTCAAGACAGGCAAGGAGAAATAATTTTCCCTGTGAGAAAACATTATTCCCTATAAACCCCTTCAACACATATTCATTTCATTTTGCTTTACAAGCATATACACATTTGTTATTAGCCCCATGACACTGAATGTAGTGATAGATAAGTGTGACACTATCAGTGAAACCCTGTGAAGAACATGCCAGGCACAGTGAAATCTTGTGCAACTTTGCTCACAATGTCTTTAGGCCTAGTGCCTTTTCTTCTGCTGGTGAAGTGCATGATTTATACCAACATTCATCTTTGCATGCAATGGATTTTCCCATGTAAGGTGAAAAACATAACTATCTCTGAAAACCTGTTTGGCCAAGACTGGCAAGGAGATATAATGTTCCTCTTTGAGAAACCATTATTGTCTGTGCATCCCTCCAACACATCTTCATTAGTTTTTCTTCTACAAGCAGATTCATGTTCATCCTTATTCCTATTTCATACAGTAGGGGTAAAGAGATATCTGACCTTGTTTGTGAAACCCTGTGATGAATAAGTAGGGTCCTGAAAACTTGTTCATTTCTGCCTAGGAAGTCTTCCAGCTGAATGTCTGTGTTCCTGCTTGCACAGTTCAGGCTTTACAACAACATTCACCTTTGCACACAAGGGCTTTTCCCATGTCAGGTGAAAAACATAACTATCTCTGGAAACCCTTAGGCCAAGACTGCCAAGGAGAAATAATGTTCCTTTTTAAGAAAACATTATTCCCTATAAAACTCTTCGGCACATCTTCATTTGATTTTGCTTTACAAGCAAATTCACATTTGTTCTTATCCCTAAGACACTGAATTTAGCTATAGATATGTGTGACACTATCAGTGAAACTGTGTGAGAACATGCCAGGCACAGTGAAATCTTGTGCAACTTTGGCCAAGAAGTCCTCAGGCCTAGTGCCTTTTCTACTGCTGGTCCAGTGCATGATTTACAGCAACATTCAACTTTTCGCCCAATGGCTTTTCCCATGTTAGGTGAAAAACAGAACTATCTGTGAAAACCAGGGCTGGCCAGGACTGCCAAGGAGAAATAATGTTCCCCCTTGAGAAACAATTGTTCCTTATAACTCCTTTAAATACATGTATATTAGCTTTGCTTTAGGATCAGATTTACATTAGGCCTTATCCCTATTACACTGAATGGGGTAAAGGTACATCTGACACTATCAGTGAAACCATATGATGAGCATGCCAACGCCAATGAAATCCTGTTCAACTCTGCCCAAGAAGTCTTCAGGCAGAACACATTCTATCCTGCATGTGCACTGCATGAAGTACATGGACATTCACCATTGCACACAATGGCTTTTCCTGTGTTAGGCAAAAAAAAAAAAAAAAAAAAAAAAAAAAAAAAAAAATATATATATATATATATATATATATATATATATATATGCAACTCTGAAACCCCAGGTTGTCCAAGGCAGTCAAGGTGAAATAGTGTTCATTTATGAGAGTCAACTTTTCCCCATAAACCCCTTCAACACATTTCATTAGTTTTCATTGTAGAAGCAGATCACTTTATCCCCATTGCACTCAATAGGAGCAAAGAGATATCTGACATTCTCTGCTTAACTGTGCATTGACCAAGGATAGGGTTGTGAAAGTTGTTCATCTCAGCCCATGAAGTCCTTAGTTTGCAGGCCTTTGCTCCTGCCTGTACAGTTGAGGATATAGAGCAACATTCAACTTTGTGCACAATGGCTTTTCCCATATTTGGGGAAAGAAACATAAGTAAGTGCCTCTGAAATCCTGTGTTGGCCAAGGCTGGTAGGCTCACAAAATATTCCGCTTTGAAAAACAAGTGTTCCTAATAACTCCCTTCAACACATCTTCATTAGTTTTTGCTTTACAATTAGATTCACATTAGGCCTTATCCCTATTACACTGAATGGGGTAAATGTATGTCTGACACTATCAGTGATACCATATGACCAACATGCCAATGCCAGTGAAATCCTGTTCAACTCTGCCCAAGAAGTCTTCATACAGAATGCCTTCTTTCCTGAGTGTGCAGTGCACGAAGTACAAGAACATCCATCATTTTGCCCATTGGCTTTTCCCACGTTAGGTGAAAGAAACATAAGGATGTATCTCTGAAACCCCGTGTTGTGAAAGGTTGGCAAGGAGAAATAGTGTTTGACTACAAGAGTCAACTCTTCCCCATAAAGCCCTTCTACACACCCTTGTTAGTTTCCATTATACAATCAGATCACATTTATCCCTGTTACACTCAATGGGGCCAAAGAGATATCTGACCTTCTCCATGACACCCTGCATTGATAAAGCATAGTGTTGTGAAAATTTGTTCATCTCAGCCCAGGATGTTGGAAGTCTGCTGGCCTTTGAATCTGCCTGCGCCTTTGAGGATATAGAGCAACATTCATTTTTGTGCACAATGGCTTTAACTATGTACAGGGAAAGAAACATAAGTAAGTATCAATGAAACCTGTGTTGGCCAAGGTTGGAAAGATAATACAATGTTCCCCTATGAGAAACAAGTGTAGCTTATAACTCCCTTCAGCACATCTTCATTAGTTTTTGCTTTACAATCAGATTCACATTGGTCTTTATCCCTATTACAATGAATGGGGTAAAGGAATGTATGACACTATCAGTTAAACCATATGGTGAGCATTCCAATGGCAGTGAAAACCTGTTCAACTCTGGGCAAGCAGTCCTCAGGCAGAATACATTCTCTCCTGCATGTGGAAAGCATGAAATACAAGAACATTCATCATTGCGCCCAATGGCTTTTACCATGTTAGGCGAAAGAAAAATAAGTATGTATCTCTGAAACCCCTTGTTGTCCAGGGCTGGCAAGGAGAAATAGTGTCATCTATGAATATCAATTCTTCCCTATAAAGCCCTTCCACTCATCTTCATTAGTATTCATTATACAAGCAGATCACATTTATCCCTATTACACTCAATAGGGCCAAATTGATATTTGACAAACTCCATGAAACCCTGCGTTGACCAAACATAGGGTTGTAAAAACTTGTTCATCTCAGCCCAGGAAATTCTCAGTCTTCGGGCCTTTGCTCCTGTCTGTGCAGGTGAGGATATAGGGCAACATTCATCTTTGGGCACAATGGCTTTAACCATGTACGGTGAAAGAAACATAAGTAAGTATCAATGAAACCTGTGATGACCAAGACTGGCAAGATCACACAGTGTTCGCCTTTGAGAAACAAGTGGATGTTATAACTCCCTTCAACACATCCTCATTAGTTTTTGCTTTACAATCAGATTCACATTAGTCCATATCCCTATTACAGTGAATGGGGTAAATGTGTGTCTGATACTATCAACGAAACCATATAATGAGCATGCCCATGCCAATGAAATCCTGTTCCATCTGCCAAAGAAATCTTCAGGCAGAATACATTCTCTACTGTGGGTGCTGGGCATGAAGTAAAAGAACATCCATCATTGCCCTAAATGGTTTTCCTGCATTAGGCAAAAGAACCAAAAGCATGTATCTCTGAAACCCTGTGTTGCCCAAGCCTGGCAAGAACAAATAATGTTCATCTACTTGAGTCTACTCTTCCACATAAACCCCTGCCACACATCTTCATAAGTTATCATTATACAAGCAGATCACATTTATCCCTATTACACTCAATGGGGCCAAAGGTACATCTGACCCTCTCCGCAAAACCCAAGTGGTGAAAACTTGTATATCTCTGCTCAGCGGGTTCTCACTTTGCCCGAGTTTGCTTCTGCAGGCGCAGCTGTGGATATAGAGCAGCACACCTCTTTGCGCACAAGGGCTTTTACCCTGTGTGGGGAAAGAAATCTAATTATGTATCAATGAAACCCTGTGTTAACAAAGCCTGGCAAGTTCACACACACTTCCCCTTTGAGTAACAAGTGTTCCACACAAGCCCCTTCAACCCGACATCTCTAGTTTTTGCTTTACAAACAGGCTCGCTTTACGCTTTATCCACATTGAACTGAATGGGGACAAGGTGTGTCAGACACTTTGAGTGAATCCCTGTGATGAGCGGGCCAATGCGGCCATAGTCCTGCTCCACTCTCTGCAGAATGTCTTCAGGCTGAAAACCTTCACCCCAGCATTGCACTGTTTGGAGGACAGCGACTCCCAGCTTGGCGTAAAATGTCTTTCCCGCTTTAGGCGAAAAAAAGCACAAGAGTGTATCTCTGAAACCCTGTGGTGTCCAAGGCTGGCAACTTGCAGGAGTGTTCAACTATGAGAGTTAACTCTTCGGAACAAAGCCCTATATTACACGTTCATTAAGTTTCATTATAGAAGCAGGTGCCATTTCTTCTTAGTAAAATCAATACTGGGAAAGCGCTATCGCACCTTCTCTGGGAAACACTACATTGACCAAGCACCAAGTGGTGAAAACTGGTATATCTGTGCTCAGAGGGCTCTCACTTTGCCTGCGTTTGCTCCATAAGGCGCAGCTGTGGATATGGCGAAGCACCCCACTTTGCACACAATGGCTTTTCCCATGTACGGGGAAAGAAATCTAATTATGTATCACTGAAACCCTGTGTTGACAAAGCCTGGCAAGTTCACACACACTTCCCCTTTGGGTGACAAGTGTTCCACACAAGCCCCTTCAATCCGTCATCTCTAGTTTTTCCTTTACAAACAGACTCGCTTTATGCTTTACCCCATTGAACTGAATGGGGACAAGGTGTGTCAGACACTTTGAGTGAATCCCTGTGATGAGAGGGCCAATGCAGCCAGAGTCCTTCTCCACTCTGTGCAGAAAGTCTTCAGGCAGAAAACCTTCACCCCTGCATTGCACTGTTTGGAGGACAGCGACTCCCAGCTTGGTGTACAATGGTTTACCCGCTTTAGGCGAAAAAAGCACAAGAGTGTATCTCTGAAACCCCGTGGTGTCCAATGCTGGCAACGTGCACCATTGTTCAACTACGACTGTTAACGCTACGACTGTTAACGGGCCGGAGTGTTCAACTACGAGAGGTAACTCATCCCAACAAAGCCCTGTCATAACGTTCATTAGGTTTCATTATAGAAGCAGGTGCCATTTCGGCTTACTACAATCAATACTGGGAAAGCGCTATCACACCTTCTCCGGGAAACGCTGCATTGACCAAGCACCAAGTGGTGAAAACTTGTTCATCTCTGCCCAGAGCGTTCTCACTTTGCCCGCATTTGCTCCTGTAGGTGCAGCTGTGGATACAGAGCAGCACCCCTCTTTGCGCAAAATGGCTTTTCCCCTGTGCGGGGAAAGAAATCTAATTATGTATCACTGAAACCCTGTGTTGACAAAGCCTGGCAAGTTCACACACACTTCCCCTTTGAGTAACAAGTGTTCCACACAAGCCCCTTCAACCCGTCATCTCTAGTTTTTGCTTTA
>VMDO01036468.1:0-15122 GCA_007922755.1 Pedetes capensis
CAGCCCAGTATCGCCTACAGGGCCCTGGAAAGTGGGATGGGGCTCGAAAAACTATCCTCACCACAGAAGATCGTATTAGAAAGCCTCTGATGACAAGGGTAATTACAAAGGATAATTCCATAGCTTCAGTAATAACAATGGGAAGGTTTATGCTAGCTGTTATTTTTTTAGCTGCAATGCTGGCTTATTTTTAGATGTCCCATTGTCCATACCCTACCTTTCAATGGGAAGCTAGCAATGTCTTCAGAAGCTGACAAGATTGAACATTCAGCTTCATATTGCCCAGAAAGCTTTTATTTCTATTCCAAAACTTTCATCCTCTTTCCTTTTCCCTATAATGAGATCTCCCAATAATGACTCATCTCCCTTCATGTCTTGACCCATTATTTTTCCCTTCCAATGATTACTACATGGTGAGCTCAGTTACACTTTTAGTCATCTTTATATTTCCTTAGTAGAGTACTTGACATGTGCTGTGTGCTTAATAAATGCTTGTTGCTGTTTGTCCAGTACTATCGTGGGGACCCTAAATCAGTATCAATAAAAAAATGGCTGGCTCCATGATAATCTTCTTCTGATAGGATTTAGTTTTTCTATGAGATGCTCAATTTTGTTTTTAATATTGTAACTAAAGGTATATTTTCTGAGAGACAAAAGATATAATCATCTTATAATAGTTGTACGTAACCAAGATAAGACACATAAATGCCTAAGAAATTTATTTTACTTGCTCTCAAAAAGAGAAATGTTGCATGTTCTCACTCATATGCAGGAGCTAGTTTTGCCTTAAAGAAATATATATATGTATATATATTATTGTTGTTGTTGTTATTGTTAGTTGCCGTAGAGTCGGTATCCGACTCATAGCGACCCTCTGTACAACAGGGGAAACACTATTGTCAGTTCTTCTCTGCTGTTCATAGGGTTTTCAATGGCAGATTGATTTTGGGAAGGGGTTGCCAGGTCCTTCTCCCAAGCCTATAGCTTCTGGTGTTCCCAGGCGGTCTCCCATGCAGGTACTAACCAGGCCCGACCTGCTTAGCTTCTGAGATCTGACGGGATCGGATGCCACAGGGCTACAGCTGCAGGCAGCATATATACATACATATATATATATATATATATATATATATATATATATATATATATAGTTATACACACATATGTAAATATGTGTACATATCTAAGATTTGAAAACACAAGAAGACTCAACATGAGGGTGCAAGGAACCAGTGGGAGAGGGAGGGTGATGAGAAGAGTGAGGTGGGGAAACAACACAGCAAGGTAAAGAGGGAGAGAACAAGTGTAAAATGCAAGTGGTAACTCTGAAAATCCTATAACGAATCCCACTATACTATATGCAATTTTTAAAACATACCATAGTATAACTCATAAATGTACACAATTACTGATACAAGCTAATCAAGAAGGTTTTGCATATTGTTTAAAGAGAGGAAAATGTTAACCCAGTTTTAATAATACCACACTGTATATACGAGCTGAATTATCACTCTGTACCCAATACCTGCCTTGCAGCAATACCACTGTGGTGTCCAATCCCATCAGATCTCAGAAGCTAAGCAGTGTCAGGCCTGGGTAGTACTTGAATGGGAGAATGCCTGGGGACACCAGGTGCTATAAGCTTAGGAGAAAGACCTGGCAACTCATAAAAAATCAGCCACTGATAATCCTATGAATAGCAGAAAAGCACTGACAATAGTGTTTCATCTGTCATACATAGAGTTGCTATGAGTGGGACACCAGCCCAATGGCACCTAACAATAACTACTCCATAAATAAGTACAACTAAAAATAAAAAAAAAATTTACTTTACTTACTCTTCACTAGTTTATCTAATAACTGGCCTCTTTTACTCCTTTTCCCAAACCAACATGTCTTTATTTTCTTAATAAAGAAACTGCTTTCTGTTTTCTAGGCTCATAGATCATTGCAATAATTGAGCATCTAGCAATAGGTTCTATTTGATTGAGAAATTTTGGATTTTGAAATTTGCTGTCTTACCTTTTTTGATCTCTTATTCCCCATATTAGGATCCAACAAGACATTAACTAGGGAATAAATGGCTGCCAACTGTTATAATGGGGTTAAAAGTGATTTGTCACTCCCCTGTCTAAATCTACCCCCATCCCGCAGGGTCTGAGAAAGAAGAATTAAAGTGGTCATATATGCAGGGTCACCCATGGTGGACAGGTTTCAGCTGAGCTTCCAGACTAAGACAGACTAGGGAGTAGGCACCGGCAAACAGCTCCCAAAACAACTAGCCACTGAAAACCCTATGGATAGCGAAGAAACGCTGTCAGATATAGTGCCGGAAAATGAGGCCCCCAGGTTGGAAGGCACTCAAAAGACTACTGGGGAAGAGTTATCTCCTCAAAGTAGAGTCTACCATGATGACAGAAATGGCATAAAGCCCCAGGGTGCTCAACTTGCTGATGTGGCACAACTCAAAATGAGGAGAAACAACTGTAAACATCCATTAATAATTGGAACATGGAATGTACGTAGTATGAATCTAGGAAAATTAGAAATCGTTAAAAGAGAAATGGAGCACATAAACATTGACATTCTAGGCATCAGTGAGCTAAAATGGACTGGCATGGGCCACTTTGAGTCAGACAGTCATATGGTCTACCATGCTACGAATGACAAACTAAAGAGAAATGGGATTGCATTCATCACCAAAAAAGACATCTCAAGATCTGTCCTGAAATACAATGTTGTCAGGGATAGAATAATATCCATATGTCTACAAGGAAGGCCAGTTAATATGACTATTATTCAAATTTATGCACCCACGACTAAGGCCACAAATGAAGAAAGGGAAGATTTCTACCAGCTTCTACAATCTGAAATAGATCAAACATGCAATCAGGATATACTGATAATTACTGGTGACTGGAACGCAAAGGTTGGAAACACAGAAGAAGGTTCAGTAGTTGAAAAATATTATCTTGGTGACAGAAATGATACAGGAGATCACATAATAGAATTTTGTCAGACCAATGACCTTTTCATTGCAAATACATTTTTCCAACATCATAAATGGCGATTATACACATGGACATCACCAGATGGAACATACAGGAATCAAATTGACTACATATTTGGAAAGAGATGATGGAAAAGCTCTATATTAAATGTCAAAACAAGACCAGGTGCTGATTGTGGATCAGACCATCAACTTCTCATATGCAAGTTCAAACTGAAGCTGAAGAAAATTAGAACAAGTTTTCGAGAGCCACAGTATGACCTTGAGCATATCCCATCTGAGTTCAGAGACCACCTCAAGAATAGGTTTACTGCATTAGATACAAGTGATAGGAGACCAGAGGAGTGGCATGACATAAAAGATATCATTCAAGAAGAAAGCAAAAGTTATTAAAAAGACAAGAAAAAAAGAAAAGACCAAATTACATGTCAAAAGAGATGCTGGACCTTGCCCTTGAACGTAAAGCAGCTAAAGTAAAAAGAAGACATGATGAAGTTAAGGATTTAAACAGAAGATTACAAAAGGCAGCTCGAGAAGACAAAAACAAATATTATAATGACATGTACAAAGAGATGGAGGCAGAAAACCAAAAGGGAAGAACACACTGTCTTTCTCAAGTTTAAGGAAGTGAAGAAAAAATTCAAGTCTCAAGTGCCAATAGTGAAAGATTCTACAGGGAAAATATTAAAGATGCAGAAAACATCAAAAGAAGATGAAAGGAATACACAGAGTCATTATATAAAAAAGAATTGGTAGATGACCAACCATTTCAAGAGGTTGCATATGAAGAGGAACCAATTACCATTGAAGGACGAAGTGGAAGGCAACTTGAAAGAACTGGCAAAACACAACGCTCCAGGAATTGATGAGATACCAATAGAGATGTTTCAACAAACAGCTGCAGCACTGGAAGTGTTAACATATTTATGCCAACAGATTTGGAAAATAGCTGCCTGGCCAACCAACTGGAAGAGATCCATCTTTGTGCCTATTCCCAGAAAAGGGGATCCAACTGAATGTGGAAACTATCGAACAATATCATTAATATCACACACAAGCAAAATTTTACTAAAGATCATTCTAAAGCAACTGCAGCAGTATATAAACAGGGAATTACCAGAAAATTAAGCAGGATTCAGAAGAGGGCGGGGAACTAGGGACATCATTGCTGATGTCAGGTGGATATTAACCAAAAGCAGAGAATATCAACAAGATGTCTATCTATGTTTTATTGACTATGCAAAGGCATTTGACTGTGTGGATCATAACAAATTATGGATAACACTTCAGAAAATGGGAATACCAGAGCACCTAACTGTACTCATGAGAAATCTGTACATGAACCAGGAGGCAGTTGTTCGAATAGAACAAGGAGACACTGCCTGGTTTAAAGTTGAGAAAGGTGTGCATCAGGGCTGTATACTTTCACCATATCTCTTCAATTTATATACTGAGCAAATAATCCGAGAAGCTGGACTTTATGAGGAAGAACGCGGCATCAGGATTGCAGGAAGACTCATTAACAACCTGAGTTATGCACATGACACAACTCTGCTTGCTGAAAGTAAAGAGGATTTAAAACATTTCAAGCCTCGACAACAAAACAAACATCCTTACAACTGGGTCAGTATGCAACTTCACAATAAATGGAGAAAAGATTGGGGTTGTCCAAGATTTTGCTTGGCTTGGCTCTATTATCAACACCTGTGGAAGTAGCAGTCAACTTAAGGAGTAGGATTTCTGTGAAAGAAATCAAAAGATGCATTGGTCTAGGAAAAGCTGTGGCAAAAGATCTCTTTAGAGTACTGAAAAGTAAAGATGTCACATTGAAGACAAAGGTGCGTCTGACTCATGCCATGGTATTTTCAGTCACATCATATGGTTGTGAAAGCTGGACATTGAACAAGGGAGACAGGAAAAGAATTGATGTTTTTGAATTATGGTGCTGGAGACGTCTATTGAATATACCATGGACTGCCAAAAGAATCAACAGATCTGTCCTAGAAGTGCAACCAGAGTGCTCCTTTGAAGCAAGAATGGCCAAACTGCGTCTTACATATTTCAGGCATGTAGTCAGGAGAGGTCAATCCCTAGAGAAAGACATCATGTTTGGGAGAGTGGCAGGTCAATGCAAAAGAGGAAAACCCTCCACCAGATGGATTGACACTGTGTCTGCAACAATGGGCTTAAACATAAATAAGATGGTGTGCCTGGCACAGAATCGGAAAGTGTTTCAATCTGCTGTACATAGGGTCATTATGAGTGGGACTCGACTCGACGGCACGTAACAACAACAACAATATGCCTTCAATTAGAATTAACTAAATGTAGGAGCATTCTACTTATATTAATTTTTCTTATGTCACATGGCATAGTTCTGAAAAACAGAGCAAATGAAATGGACAACAGGAACTTCAGTTTACGTCCCTGTTCTGCTGCTGATTCTGTTTCCTTATCTGTTGAAGTTTTGCTCTCCTCTTATTTCATGGAGAAGTTAACCAAGCATCAGCTGTCAGGCACACTGAACCCCATGAGGAAAGAATCTGGAAATGCTAGGCAGGTTCCTGTTCATAGACAGTTGTCAGGCAAATTAACCGTGGGATAAATTTGGAAACTGGAAGAACTACATTAAACTAATAAAAACACATGAGAATTTGAAATATAAGAACTTAAACTTCTCCTAATTGTTTAATTATTTAGACATCTGCCTGCAATTTTGCATAATTTACCTTTTGCAGATTAGAAAACTCCGAATTGGTATTACTTCTTAGGTCTTTTTTCCTTCCCTAGTTCTTATCATATTGAGGGTTTATCATTTATTAAAATGTACTTAGTTTTTATTAATCTGAAGATTACCCTCCTTCAAAAGCACACTGAAAGTATTTCAATGCTATCTAAATTTTCTTGTTTTACAATGTTTGTCTCACTTTTATCATACAAATTTATTGACTCAGTAGTCCTCTAATATAATTTCTAGTCAACAACGATACTCAGGTTCCTCTTTTCTTCTTTTTTCAATACTTGAGGGTTCAACCTGGGGCCCTGCACATGCCAGGCAAGAGCTCCATCACTGAGCTGTATCCCCAGCCCATTTTTATTTATTACTTTGAGACAGGGTCTTGCTAAGTTGTGTAGGCTCCCTCTGGCCTCAAACTTGTAGTCCCTCTGCCTCAGTCTCCTGACAGGTTACTCTTTATAGTATGTAATTTTAAATTAATTTGACTCTCTCATTCTACTTATAATATGTAAGTCAACACAAATAATCATCTGCTGATTTCTAAATGGAGCTGAAGATAAAATGTGAATAGGATACTGAACACAAAACTACTCAGAATACAAAGCCTTCATTACTGATGAATATGTTCTAATATTCATCAATTTATGCATTTTGCTCTTGGAATTATATTAAAAGTTTATATCATTTTGCCAATCATGTCAATTCTGTTAACAAACAAACAAAAAAATATTCTTGTGGTGCCAGAAAGTAAAGATGTGCTAAAAAGCAAACTGGATTGTATATGTCAAAGGGACATAGGAGCCATGGAAAGTGGTCCCAATAGCCATATTGGAAAAGTTTGACAAAGAAAGTAAATAATGTAGTGTTGGATTATAACATAAAATATAAAAATAATCTAAATTCATACTTATATAAATAAATTATTCAGTAAATTAAGTGAGATGGAATAGAAAAATCTCCCATACAGAAGAATTCCAAATAATTTATGTAGATCCTTCCAATAGTTTATGTAGCTGGAGCATAACTTTCTACTCCTTAAGTGGGCTGCACAGATTGACTTCCTTCTAAGAATTACAGTAAATAGTGGAGAAATCTGACAAATAGTACCTCAGCTGGTGATCAAGACTAACAGGAACAGTGATAAATCATAAGTATGTACCTTTGATGTGATATAATGAGAAGGTCACTTTACATCTCTGGTATTCCTCCCCCAAACTATAATCTACACTAACCATGAGAAACATACTAGGCGATCTCAAGTTGAGGAATAGTCTACAGATACCTGACCATGTCAAACCTGTCAAGGTTATCAAAATAAGGAAATTCTGGGAAATTGACATGGTACAGAAAAGCCTCAGGAGACATCATCTAAATATGGTATCCTGGAATGGAAAAAGGACATTAAGTAAAAATTAAAGGAATATTAATTAAATATACACTTTGGTCAATAATGTTTCAATATTGGCTTCTTAATTGTGACAATGATGCTACAGTATGGTAAGACATTAACAGTAAGGGAAATTCAGTGTGGAGTACATAAGAACTCTGTACAATCTTTGCAACTTTTTGTTAATCAAAAACTATTCTAAAATTTAAAATATTCTTTAAAAAAAAGAAATGTATTGTTTTTGGTTTGATATTTGATCTACAGCTATGGTCTAGTGGAATTTTCTCAGAGGGAAATCAATATTGGCTAGTACCATTCATTTAAATTACTACATGTTTCCTCAATTACACTCAAATTAAGTTGATCTAATAAAGCATAACATAACTTACCATGGCAATTTTGTTTTCTTTGATGAATAAATATAGATGTCAGCTATGGGGGGAAATGGTGAAACTAGATCAAAAGACAACTTCTTGAAGTCATGTAGATAAGTTCTTTCCTGTAGCTAAGTATATTAATCCAGAGTCTCCATTTGCAAAAGGTATGTATGTTAAGAGCAAGTATATACATAAAATAATTTTTCTTACTGTTGGGTTGTGCCTGGCTACTTTAGCTAATGGACTGTAGTTTAGCCCAATTGGCAGTGCGCAGCTCCGCACTTTCTGAGGACCCAGGTTCAATCCCCAGCACCACAAAAAAATGGGAGAAAGATGTGGAAGTCCACTCCTGAAAACAATCCCAAACAATCAGCTACTGAACACCCTATGAGGGTTGCTATAAGTTGGAACCGACTCGACAGCATCTGACAACAACAACTTTAGCTAATAGTAATATAGTATATGAATATCCCCCAGACTACCTCCTTGGAATTTCTCAGAGGGCTGTGTTTTTCCAAGCCTCTGTATACTTTCTTGTGCTATATTCTCTTCTTGTAAATTCACCAGTTCCTCAGCTGAATAAAGCCTATATCATCTTCAAGATCCAGTTAATCTGTTATCTCTTCCAGGAATAGCTTCCTGATCCATCTCCAGTATGAAATAGGTAACTTTTCTTTGTGTTCTCATTACATCTTGGCTACTCCTCAGTTATATTTGATAAATAACATCATCACATTATTTAAGAATAATTGGTTCTCTCACTTGTTTTCTCCTTGAATGAATAAATTCTTTGGAGGTAGATATTTGTAATTAATCAATGTTTCCTAACACCTAATGTAGTAAGACCTCAGTAAACTAAAGATGAACTAACTGAATGAATACATTTGATGGAAGAGGTAAAAGTGTTATGAGTTTTAAAGGATTAAATTAAATAATGAATAATACTTTTATGAAAAATAATTAAAGAGATTAAGGTGTTTAACATTCTGAAATACCTGTGGGGCAAACATGTTCTTCCAGGATATATTCTGGAAGGGCTCTCTGATCTAAGTCTAATGTTCTGTAGTGGTTTGAAACACAAGTGTTTGTCTATAACTTATTTCCTCAAACCAAGTTCTTCAAAGGTCAAGATCCTAACATAGCAACAAAGTGGGAGCTTATGTCTCCCTTGGTCCTCAGATGGTCTATATCCTCCTGCTGTTTCTCTTTGCTTTTCCAAGTTCCCCTGCTTCTTGAAGCACCTATCACCTCTCCTAGTTGTATGTATTTGCAGACCTATGTACTCACTTTCGTTCAGTGAAACTTTTAGAACCAAGCATTATGCCTGTCTTGAGTCAGACCTGATCCAACAGCACCAAACAACTTATAAATATAACAGCTACTACAGTTGATTTTAACATCTACATAAGGAATATTTTCACTAATCCAGTCTATTAGTTAGCATGAGGTTCAGCTACATAAAATAGAAAAGCCCAACACAACAATGGCTTAAACACAATAGAAGTTTATTTTTCTTTCATATACAAAAAGTCCAGAGGGAGATAGTTCTGATCTGACATAATAGCCCCATAGGTCTTTTCTTCTGTTATACAATCCTGAGCTACCTTGTGGCACAAGGTGGTTGCTAGAAATCCAGCCATTCTTTCTTCACAGAAAGGAGAAACGTAAGAAGGGCACACCTCTTTTTCTTTTAAGGAGACTTAGCAGAAGTACCATATAACTACAGTCTCCAACCTTTTTGGCACCAGGGACTGGTTTCATCAAAGAAAAAGTTTCCATGGATAGGGTGGGGATGGGTATGGTTTCAGGATGATTGAAGTGATTATGAGTGACTATAAATACAGAGGAAGCTTTGCTCACCTGCCCCTGCACCTGCTCACCTGCAGGTGTCCTGCTGTTTGGCCCAGTTCCTAACATGCCCTAGCCTGGTACTGGTCTTTGGCCTAGGGATTGGGGACCCTTGTCATATAATATATCCACTTATATCTCACTAAAAGAACTTAGTGACAAATATCTACCTACCAGGGAAACTAAGAAATGTGTCTTATACAGAGAGACAATTTGACAAGGTTAAAATCAAAGTTCTGTTATTAAGGAGGAAGAGAAAATGAATGTTCAGGTAGACCTCCAACAGTCTCTCCTTTCTCACCTTTCAGTTCTAAGACCTCCTTACTCTAGTGATTTTATGATCTGCTTCACCTCACTGACCTACGTCTATGGTCATGTCTAAGACATTGTCTTTGTTAATAACTATACTACCACTGAAATCTCAAGGTCAAGTGTCCTTTTCTCCAAAACCATCCTTATCTTCTCAATCTTTCACTCTGGTACTACAATGCCAACAGTTCTTTGACTCTACCTAGTCCTATGTCTATTTCTTTTATCTTCACTTCCCAGCTTACCCAGTGTAAAATCCATGGTCCAACATTGTATTGCCACAGTGCTCTGCACTCTCAACATCTTTGTTACTTCCTCCATAGTTGCTTGGCTGCGTTTCATCTTTGGTATATGCCTGAACCCAAATAGCAAAATATGATAGGAGAAAAATATACTTATGATGATTTGGCTTGTCATAAATTTATAACCACCAAACACAAAAAGGCCTTGAGCAGGACCTGCCAGTTGTACTTCATTGTTCTAGTCAATTCTCTGTCTCACCCTTCTAGGTAATCATCTCATATTTTCCATCTATTCAAACCTCAAACACACTAGCCCTTCTTCTCTTACAGCTAATTCCATTGCTTCTTTCTTGTCTGAATCAGAAGCAATCAGAATTGTTTGAGTCCATAGGAAAGGCAAAAGGAGCAGGAAGTGGGGGAGGGAAAAAGGAGGGACAACCAAAAAAAGGTCCCAAGGCCATCAAGAATTTGAAGAACTAAGAGGGCACAACAAAATTACATCAGTTTTCTGTAAACTGTCCTTGGTTAAGAGCCAGAAAATGAGTTATAAGGAGCAGAGTAAATGGGGGAACAATGAATGTTGGACCTATGTGAATTTTCATCTTCATAATATATAAACACACTTTTCAACAAATAAGAGTTTCTCAGAAAGGGTGGTCTGAGTGACTTGGGGATTCCCATCTTATGTCTAATGGCATATCTTTTTAGAAAGGCAATAAGCAGTATTCATGTACTCTTCATTCTATGTATGTGTTTTAAAAGCTTATTCTGGGCTGGGGATGCAGCTTGGTGGTAGAGTGCTTGCCTAACATGTGCAAGGCCCTAGGTTCATCCCCAGCACAGACAGAAAAAAAGAAAAGGCTTACTCTGTATGTGTGTACAGATTATTAAAATAAATAAATAAATAACCTGGATGTTCCCTAGCAGCCTAGCAGCTGTCAAAGTAGTGCCTCTCAGAGTTTAATGTGATCTTGTGAAAATGTAGATTCTAATTCTGTACATAGGGGAGGGAGCCTCATATTCTGCATTTCTATCAAAAAACTCGGTGATAGAAATGCTGCTAGTCTGTATACTGTATAACACATGCTGATTGACAAAGGTTTCCAGTGGGGAGTGAGACATTCATATTATAATACAAAGTAAGGATTTGTAAGTATCTTAGAAGTTCCATTAATTATAAAATCCTGAAATCAGGCATGGTGGCTTACACTTGTAATCCTAGCAACTTAGGAAATGGGGACAGGAGGACCAGAGGTTCCAGGTCAAAGGGAGCCTGCATAACTTAGTGAGACTCTGTCCCAAGTTGAAAAATAAAAAATGGGGTGAGGGTGCAGCCCAGTGGTAAATCACTTTTAAAGTATGTGCGAGATCCTGGGTTCAAACCTCAACTATCACAAAACAAAACAATAAAAAGCAAACAAACAAACAAAAATCCAGGTCCCTCCTAACCCAAGAATTGTCTCGGACCTTTTTATACCTTTAGTGTTCCTTGTGATGTTTTTGTTGTGCCCTTTCTTGAATTTTATTTCTTCTGGAGTTACTTTTACACATGCTATTTCTTAGCCTAAGTGAGCATTCTCTGCCTGTGACCTACATTTCACTAATTAGTCAATGTCTATCTCAATTATTCTACCTTGAATTCTTCCCTAGGATCTCATTAGGACCTACTGCTTCTTCCTTGTTCCTCTCCATCGCCCACAGTTTCAACCTCTAGAAATGACTACTACTTCCTTCTGCCTGGAGGTGCAAGTTCCTTTTCATATATCCTATAGGAGCTCACTGTTAGAGGACAATAGGCAGAAATAAAGAGTACAGATGACTCTGTAGCCAGCCACTCCCAGCCTAGCCAAGTGATTCCCAGCCACCTGTAATATGAAGTGAATTGCAATGTGAACCTCTTATGCGACAAAGGCTTTGGTCTGGTGCTTTCCTGATAGATAACACCCTTACAAACAACATACTTGCTAGAAGGCAACAGAGAATTAAAATCACTCCTTACTTCTACATTCATCCAGGAAAGATGAGAAGGCTCTATGAGACACACACCACCCCCAGCAATACAAAAAGATAATGCTTAGTGGATTCTGATTCCTTATCAAGACCAATAGCTGCCTGGATTCTATAACCATTTGAAATGCCTGCCTCTAAGCCCAGTCCTTGAAGACACTGGGAATACAGTAGCCCATTCCAGGCACAGGCCCCAGGGGTAAATGTTTCCTTCCTTCTCCTGAAAACTCAAACCCCACTATAAAGATCACACCCAACCTTAGCTATATGCAACATTATCCCTTCACTACTGCCTGCCTTCACATCTTGAAGGTGTACTATGTCTATATTCTCTATCATTAATAAATGTGTTCTATATAATTCTGTCCCCCACACGTCTGTCAGTTTGCCGCACTGTGGGGGCTTGCGTGTTGCAATGAGGCTGAGAGCTCTGCCACTGTAACCTCGGACATGAGCAAGGTTACCCATGGTGGACAAGTTTCAGCTGAGCTTCCAGACTAAGACTAGGAAGTAAGACCTGGCGAGCCACTCCCGAAACAACTAGCCATTGAAAACCCTATGGATAGCAAAGAAACACTGTCAGATATAGTGCTGGAAAATGAGGCCCCCAGGTTGGAAGGCACTCAAAAGACTACTGGGGAAGAGTTACCTACTCCAAGTAGAGTCTACCGTGATGACGGAAATGGAGTAAAGCCCCAGGGTGCTCAACTTGCTGATGTGGTACGAATCAAAATGAGAAGAAACAACTGTAAACATCCATTAATAACTGGAACATGGAATGTACGCAGTATGAATCTAGGAAAATTAGAAATCGTTAAAAGAGAGATGGAGCGCATAAACATTGACATTCTAGGCATCAGTGAGCTAAAATGGACTGGCACAGGCCATTTTGAGTCAGACAATCATATGGTCTACTATGCTGGGAATGATAAACTAAAGAGAAATGGGGTTGCATTCATCATCAAAAAAGACATTTCAAGATCTGTCATGAAATACAATGTTGTCAGTGATAGAATAATATCCATACGCCTACAAGGAAGACCAGTTAATATGACTATTATTCAAATTTATGCACCTACCACTAAGGCCACAAATGAAGAAAGGGAAGACTTTTATCAGCTTCTGCAATCTGAAATAGATCAAACATGCAATCAAGACATACTGATAATCACTGGTGACTGGAATGCAAAGGTTGGAAACAAAGAAGAAGGCTCAATAGTTGGAAAATATGGTCTTGATGACAGAAACGAAGCTGGAGATCGCATGATAGCATTTTGTCAGACCAACGACCTTTTCATTGCAAATACATTTTTTTCAACATCATTAAAAGAGACTATACACATGGACTTCACCAGATGGAACCTACAGGAATCAAATTGACTACATATGTGGAAAGAGACGATGGAAAAGCTCTGTACAAAATGTCAAAACAAGACCAGGTGCTAACTATGGATCAGACCATCAACTTCTCATATGCAAGTTCAAACTGAAGCTGAAGAAAATTACAACAAGTATATGAGCCACAGTATCACCTTGAGTATATCCCACCTGAGTTCAGAGACCACCTCAAAAATAGGTTTAATGCATTAGACACAGATGATAGGAGACCAGAAGAGTTGTGGCATGACATAAAAGATATCATTCAAGAAGGAAGCAAAAAGTTCTTAAAAAGACAAGAAAAAAAGAAAAGACCGAATTACATGTCAAAAGAGACACTGGACCTTGCCCTCGAACGTTGAGCTGCTAAAGCAAAAGGAAGACATGATGAAGTTAAGGAACTGAACAGAAGATTTCAGAAGGCAGCTCGAGAAGACAAAAACAAATATTATAATGACGTGCAAAGAGATGGAGGCAGAAAACTAAAAGGGAAGAACACACTCTGTGTTTCTCAAGCTTAAGGAAGTGAAGAAAAAATTCAAGCCTCGAGTGGCAGTAGTGAAAGATTCTACAGGGAAAATATTAAAGATGCAGGAAACATCAAAAGAAGATGGGAAGAATATACAGAGTCATTATACAAGAAAGAACTGGTAGATGACCAACCATTCCAAGATGTTGCATATGAAGAGGAACCAATTACCATTGAAGGAAGAAGTGGAAGCTGCCTTGAAAGGACTGGCGAAACACAAGGCTCCAGGAATTGATGGGATACCGATAGAGATGTTTCAACAAACAGATGCAGCACTGGAGGTGTTAACATATTTATGCCAACAGACTTGGAAAACAGCTACTTGGCCAGCTGACTGGAAGAAATCCATATTTGTGCCTATTCCCAAAAAAGGGGATCCAACCGAATGTGCAAACTGTTGGACAATATCATTAATATCACACACCAGCAAAACTCTACTAAAGATCATTCAGAAGTGACTGCAGCAGTATATAGACAGGGAATTACCAGAAAATCAAGCGGGATTCATAAGAGGGTGGGGAACCAGGGACATCATTGCTGATGTCAGGTGGATATTAGCTGAAAGCAGAGAATATCAACAAGATGTCTATCTATGTTTTATTGACTATGCAAAGGCATTTGATTGTGTGGATCATAACAAATTATGGATAACACTTTGGAAAATGGGAATACCAGAACACCTAATTGTGTTCATGCCTACAGCTGTAGCCCTGTGGCATCCGATCCGGTCAGATCTCGGAAGCTAAGCAGGGTCGGGCCTGGTTAGTACCTGGATGGGAGACCGCCTGGGAACACCAGAAGCTGTAGGCTTGGGAGAAGGGCCTGGCAAACCCCTCCCAAAAATAAATCTGCCATTGAAAACCCAATGGACAGCAGAGAAGCACTGACAATAGTTTTTCCCTTTGTACAGAGGGTTGCTATGAGTCCGATACCGACTCGACAGCACCTAACAACAACAAACAACAATTGTGCTCATGAGAAATCTGTACATGAACCAGGAGGCAGTTGTTCGAATAGAACAAGGAGACACTGCCTGGTTTAAAGTTGAGAAAGGTGTGCATCAGGGCTGTATACTTTCACCATAGCTCTTCAATTTATACGCTGAGCAAATAATCCAAGAAGCTGGACTTTATGAGGAAGAACGTGGCATCAAGATTGGAGGAAGACTCATTAACAACCTGCATTATGCAGATGACACAACTCTGCTTGCTGAAAGTGAAGAGGATTTAAAACATTTACTGATGAAGATCAAAGATCATAGCCTTCAATATGGGTTACGACTAAACATCAACAAAACAA
>VMDO01036469.1:0-15135 GCA_007922755.1 Pedetes capensis
CAAAGTGGATTGGAAAACCTTATGCTGTTAAATGGTATGAACAGACACTCATTTTAAATATAATGATAGTTGTAGGTCAAAAGTATGAGGAAGAAAAAGATGTGCCATGCAAATAATAAGCAGAATGAAAGTGTGGCTATATTAACATCAGATAAAGCAGACTTCACAACACAGAAAATTACCTGGGACTTACAGGGACATTATATAATGATGAAAGGATCAATCCACCAAGAAGTAATAGCAGTTCTAAATGTGTGGGCACCAAACTATAGAGTTACAATAAATGTAAAACAAAAAGTAATAAAACTGAAGTGAGAAAGAGACAGTTCATTATTATGATATGAGAATTCAGTACTCCTCTCTTAGTTAATGATAGAATTTCTAGATAGAAAATCAGCAAGGATACAGAACTCAACACCATCCAAGTACTAAGACTAATCTGCACCCTCCCAACAGTTCTCTAGGGCTATAAAGTTAGATGTGGATCAGGATTGTGTTTGAGCTTGTGAACCCAACTGTCATGTGATTCTGATCTGCATCTGATTTTGTAACCCTCTAAAACTGTTGAAAGGATGCAGATTGGATTCAAGTCTGTAGGTTGCCATTTATAGAACAATCTAGCTGACATGAACAGAGTATACATTTTTTTCCAAGCATGGACAAATGTTTATTGAAATAGACCATATCCTGGTCCATAGAATTCTGCATCAATCTAAAATAAGTGAAATGATACAGCGAATGTACCCTGAACACAATGAAATAAAACTTACAGATACAGGACAGAAAGAGAAAAAAATTTCTCCCTAAACTGGCAAAATAAAGAAATGATTTTTAAATAGCACATGGGTTAATAAGGATGTCTCAAGGGAAATAAACCCCATGAAAATGAAAACAAAATAAATCAAAATTGTGGGGATGTGTCAAAAATAACTGGAAAAGGGCAATGCCTAGCACTGAATTCTTACATTAGAAAGGAGAAAAAAGTCTCAAAACAATTATCTACATTTCCACCTCAAGAAGCTAGAAAAAAATATACAGAGTGAATTGATACTTAAAGCACAGTAGAAATCAACAAATTGAAAAGACAAAAACCAGAAAATATCATTGAAGCGCTAGATATGGTGGTGCATCCCTGTAATCCTAGCAACTAGGGAGGTGGAGGCAGGAGAATGGCATGTTTGAAACCAGAGGCAGCCTGCATCAGTTAATGAGAGTCTGCCTCAAAATAAAGAGTAGAAAATGGGTTGGGGTGCAGCTCAGCTGTAGAGCAGTTGCAAAGCATGCATGAGGCTTTGAGTTCAACCCCCCTAGTACTGCAAAACAAAACAAAGCAAAACAAGTTAGTGAACAAACTGGCTCTGAAAAGATCAATAAAATTGACAAACTGTAGTAGATCTAGTGATCGAGAGTGTTTTCTTGGTGTTGGGTCAAACATGCTGGAGCTCACCTCTGACATTTTTGCTTTGGTGCCTCCTCTACAAAATGCAGTGCTGCACAACACTGGTGAAAATTTCATTTGCTTTGGTTTACTTACCAGAGTTACGTCCAGATTTTCTTTCTGTAGCAGGTATAGGCTAGTTGCCCAGCAAGGGCTCTGTGTGTGTTTCTTCCTCAAGAGGGAGTTTATAGCTGAGGCCAAGGGATTAGTATTCACTCCTTTGAGATTCTGAGGATCCAGCGGATGAGATTGAGTCAGAAAAACAACATTCACTGTGGTTTTTTACAGAAGTAATTTAGGCTGTCTAGGGAAGACAAGGCCTGGGGTTTTGCTTAGTTGGTACAGTGCTTGCTCTGTGTGCTTGAAGGCTGTGAGTTCCATCTCCTGCACTGCAAAAATGGTAGAAGCTGGCAGCCCACTCCTGAAACAACAAGCCATTGAAAACTGTGTGAATAGCACAGAAGCACTGACATAATGCCAGGAATGGCATAGTGTCAGGTAATGTTTTTTTTCTGTTGTACATAGGGTCACTATGAGTCAGACTCAACTCAATGACACCTAACAATTACAAGGAAAGATAAAATTTTTAAATATTATTTCTAGATGTGGTAATTCTTTTTTAATGTTGTTTCTTCTTTTGCAACTGATGTTTTTTTTCTTGTTACAAACCATGTTGAACATCTCTTCATATGTCTAAGTTTCTGGGTTTAGTAGTAAGTAAAATGCTATGAATATAATCAGTAAAAAAATAAATAAATAAAAAAAAAACCACCCCTACCAACAACACAAAAGCAAAACCCCCAATGCTTTCTGTAAAAAGAAATCTGAATTTACCCTAAAGTTAAGGGTATAAGATCCCAAGGGTGACAAATATAGTGTTATAAGAATACATTTTGTAATATCATATTGACCTCTTTAGTTTTTAAAAATTTTGCACTAGATTTCCTCTTTTATAAAAAAGATTTATACATTTTTAAATCAGTCCTATAATAAGACCACATTTACACTAGTTGAACTTTACGACATCAGAACATTTCAGGCAACTATTTGTGAAATAAGAGCTTTGAGTTTTGTTTGGCTAAAAATCTAATAAAGTCTATAATTTAATTAACGTGCAAAGAGAAACCTTGTTCACCAAGTCTGTGACTTTTTGATGAACTAGAAATTGAATGAAGGGAAGTTATTGTCAAAAGGCTGGTGAATTGAAATTCAGCATTTCTTATTATATAATTAGTGTCTCAACCTGGAATGTGTTCAACTGCTAGGAGAAGAAAATCCAAATTCCTTTGACTTACATACTTAGTTTTATTTTTTCTTCACAACAATATTTTGGAATCAAGATTAGCACTTTTGCAATTTCCTTAATCTTTCTCACATGCTGGTTACCTCATAACCCAACATGCTTTCCACACCTCCAAACATCACATTACCTCTCAAAGCAGGAAAGACAAAATGGAACAACTAGGCAAGGAGGGCAAAGTGGCAACCACATACATCATGAGTGACAAAAATGTATATAAACCTTCAGTGATGTTATCTGTGCATTCCTTTTAAAAGTTGAATTGAATTATGGTAGCAATGTGTAGCATGATGGCTTCTCAAAAGACATTAATCAAATGAATGCTAGTGCCAACATGCAATAGGTGGGACAATCAAGTAAAATGGTGGAAGCATAGTTTTCCTTGTCCTTCTAGGAATTTAAGACCAGTTTGAAATGGTATTTGAAGTCTGAGAACATTGTGGAAGTACAATGGCCATGGAGGCGTGAGTATGTAATCTCCAGCATGCTCAACTATTACACTCATTCATGATAAGTTTGAGAGCTGTGGCACTTATTGTGTGACATGCACAAGGGAAGATTCTTAAGAAGTCCTGCTTCTTCTGCTATGGTGTGGGAACAGTGATCCCCAAACAACGTGCACTTGAGACAAGAGCTAGGAGAGCAAGCACAGGATACATTCTTAAGACAGCAGAATGGGAAGTTTTCTCCCCAAGATGTGTCTATGTCTTTTTGGCATCCTCAATAGTACATACTAGATAGGGAAAATAAAACATTTCCCCAAATCACCTAGCAGTACTATACTTAAATGGCATTGGCTAGTCCTGTGTAACATGGAGCAGCAGAAATCTCTGACTTTTGTAGCACATTTCATCAGTACTTGATTTCAGTGCGTCTGTGGTAGCCAGTTTTGTCTGTCCCACTAGGGAGCAATATCTTATGGTATCTTTTAAAATCTGGGCCTCAGGAATATCTCTTAAGCCAATGAAGATCATTCATCAGAATCATCATAGAAATGTGAGGATGTTAGAAACCTTTGGAAAGCGGTTAACCTGTGAGGAGGAGAGTTGAACAAATACCTTAACCTCTTGTCTAGCAGAGGGACAATTCTGAAGGACATTCTGTAGAGTTCATTAGAGTCCTCTGTGGAACTAAGGTCTAGGTTTTCAGGGTGTAACACAGGTAAATAGATCATTTGTGTATGCATCATTTTCATTTTATACCTCACTCTGCTGCTTCTCTCTGCTGATTGGGATGACAACCTCAGAAAGTTTAGCAAAGTTCACAGGATGAAGGAACAGTTCCCACGTAGCTGATATTACTTCAGATACCTTCCAAAAGGCAAGGGGCCTCTAGAGACAGCCTTGTTGTTGTTGTTAGTATAGACTAACTGGCAATTAATTTTGAGGTCTCTGTAATCATTCTTACACACAATAATTCAGTGGAATATCTCATAAAAGTCTCGTGTTATGGGCCGAATGTTTATGACCTACTAGCTTCTTCATTTTGTCTGCTGAAATCCTACCCTGCAAGGTGCTGGTATTAGAAGAGAGGGTTTTTGGAAGGTACACAGGATCAGATAAGGTCATAAAGATGGGAATTTGTGCCTATATAAGTGCCACAAGAAAACTTGCTTCCCTTTTCTGCTCTCTTGTGGTGAATATAAAATGAGAAATTTTCGGTGTATAACCCAGAGGTGAAGCTGGCCCTGTTAATATCCTGGCCATGTTAATACCATGATCTCAGTGTTATAGGCTCCAGATCTGCAAAAAATTAATTTTTGTTGCTCCTGGAAATCTCATTCTATAGTCATTTGTTATAACAGCCAAAACTGACTAATAAATTTTTATAGAGTGATGTACTGCTACTGTTCAAAATATATAAAAGTATGAAAACAATTTTGGATGTGGGTAAAAGGTAGACGATGGATGAATTTTGAGGTACTTGCTAGAAAAAAATGTAGATTTCTTTGAATAGACTTTTTAATTTTTAAAATTAATTAATTAATTATTTTGTGGTACTTAGGGTACTTTGCAAGAGATATATCACTGCAGTGTGTACTCACAGTCCATATTTATTTTTTTATTTTGAGACAGCTTCACTGAGTTATGCATGCTGCCTCTGGCTTCAACCTTGCTATCCTCCTGCCTCAGTATCTGAAGTTGCTGGGATTACAGGTGCATGCTACTATGTCAGGAAATTCTTTGAACAGACTTTTAAAAATTATTCAGTGAAGGCTCAGCGAGAAAAGAGAGATATAGAGGAATTTTATTTTCGGAGATTACTTACGAAAACATGAATACAGTATTGGTGCAAATATTGATGGAAAGGTGGTCCTGATGAGGTCTCACCTTGTGGGTCTGGAAGGTGGGATTTCTTCCCAGAGGACTTGGAGGACAGCATGTGGAGCTAATGAGGATTGTTATTGAGTCCTAGTATCTCATGAAGTTCACCATCTTTGGTTTTGAATGGACTTTGGACCCATCACTCCTTTCTTGTTTCTGTTTCTCTTTTTTGGAGTTGAATGTCTGTCCTGTGCCTGTCCTAACATTCTATTTTAGAACCACATAACATGATTGGTTTGGAGATTCACAGCTGGAGAGGAATTTTGTCTTGGAATAAATCATACTAGGAAGCTCATCTAAATCTTTGTAGATGTTGTTAAGATCAGCATTTGAACTTTAGCTCTCAAAGCTGATGCTGGAGGTAGTAAGACTTTTGAGGCTCTTGGAATGGAACGAAAGCATTTACATATGAGAGAGATATAATTTTTCTGGGGCCAGAGGCAGAATAATATGTACTTAGTGTTTGTGTCTCCCCAAAGTTCATATTTTGGAATTTTATTCTACAATGTGAAGTGATTAGGAAAGGGCTCACAGAGTGGAGCCATCAGGAATGGGCTTAGTGAGTTCTCTATCCCTTTTTCTCCCAAGCAAGGATACAATGAAAGGTAGATCATCTGCAACCAGAAAGAATGTCTTTGCCAAAACCACACTGGCATCTTGATTTTTGATTTCCCACCTCCAAAACTATGAGAAAAAAATCACTACTCTTTATAAGCCGCTCGGTGAATAGTAATTTGTTATAAAGCCCAAACTGAATAAGAAATTGGGAAAACACCATCTTACAAGTAAATTTTTATTATAGCAACAAGAAACAAATAAAAAGCAGCAAAAGGAAGGGATTCAAAGGGAGAAATCTGGGAGTAGTTCAAGTATAAAATTTACCACCATCATAGACACATTAGTTTGTTTACATTAGCTAGGGCAATATGCATGGATTATTGTGAATCCAAAGGTCGTCTGAGTCTTCGGTCCAGAGTTCAGAGCTTTTACTGGAGATTGATGACATCCTGGCAAACTGGCCAACTGTTAGATCTAAGCTTATGCTTAGGGTCAAAAAATACTGTCTCCAGGTCCTCTAGAGTTTGAAATTGATTTAGAATATACCCAAACTCTCATCAAAAATTACTTTGCTGGACTGGGTAATAGTACAAGGCTTCAGGCATACTCCATGTTTCTATTAGACAGGCTGTTTAGGGGATTTTATAGATGATCTCCTCCCTGGATCTGAGAGAAAACATCAGACCTCTCTGTGTTGTTGTTATGTGCCATTGAGTTGTGTCCGACTCATAGCTACCCTCATAGGGATTGCCTTGGGAGTGGATGTCCTCCCATTTTTGTAGTGTTGGGAATTGAACCCAGGACCTCAGAGACTGCAGATCAGTGCTCTACCAGCTGAGCTAAATCCAAGCCCAGTTGGTCCTTTACTACAACCCTCAAATACATGATAGTTACTTATTGCTGTTTCAAGAATGAAATTTAAGGTACATGTCACCCTAGTTGGAGTATAGTTTGGAACAAAACTTTCTACTTCTGGTCATATTACCTCCCCATAAAACAACTATGTTTCAAGAAGGAATAATTGAATGAACAGTGTTTAGAAAACTAACTACATTTTACCCTAGTAGTGAATCAACAAGAGAAAGGTAAGTAAATTCTTTATCTTTCAGCATATATAGCTAGTCTCTTTCCAAGTCTCTCCTATCCCAAAATGTTTGACACATAATACTATGTTTCTTTTCTGAAGTAGACCTATACTTTACATACATAAGGTAACCATCTTTGCTCATGATTGGCTTCAAGTCTCATGGAAGATTTGAGCTTCTATAATAATGTTTG
Organism: Pedetes capensis; assembly: GCA_007922755.1. Classification (NCBI taxonomy): domain Eukaryota; kingdom Metazoa; phylum Chordata; class Mammalia; order Rodentia; family Pedetidae; genus Pedetes; species Pedetes capensis. The sequence continues at coordinate 6,899 of VMDO01036469.1, forward strand.
AAAACTGTCGCTGGACTCAATTAGTAGATGGTAGAGGACAAACTAATAAATCTCTTCTCTTAGCAGAGATTCAACTTGAGTGGTCCTCATATATGCATCCATGGCAGGATGAATCATATCCAAATGAGTATAAGCAGAAAAACATACTGCTTTGAGGTGGGTTATAAAAATGGCCACAAACACTTTCCTTCATTGCCTTCACACCATTACAAGGTGGGATTTAATGTTTGCTAAAACTTTTCTGTTAATAATTCTCTCATTGACTCAAAGGGCTCTTTGCCTCCAATGGCATTCGCATTGAGATTCTGCATTTAAAAGTTACTTGTGTGAATAAAAATGATTCGTATGCAGTTTGCTAGTAGGGTTTCAGATACATCTATTTTTAAATTGGGGCTGGGATTTAGCACAGTTGGTAAATTGCTGCTCTGCAGTCTCTGAGGTCTGGAGCTTGATTTCCAGCACCACAAAAATGGGAGAAGGATGTGGCGATCCAATCCCAAGGCAATCCCGAAACAACCAGCAGTTGAAAATCCTGTGAGGGTCGCTATGAGTTGGACAAGACACTATGGCACCTGACAACAGCAACAACATTTTCAATTACTTCTATTAGATATATAAATAAAGAATGCTTCCAGTAGCTCTGATTACCAGGCAAGAAAATGAGGGAGTATGAGGAAGTAAATAATGCCAGAAACAAGTGTTTTCAAGTGCCAGTGAAAGTAATAAATATGTGAATATTGAGCAGAAAGGATAGCCTGTGTCATAAGATGATTTTTAAATAAATATATTTATTTTATATTCCAGTTTTGGGAAAAATTTGAATTGAATTTATAAATGACTTAATTGTAGACAGTTTAGGGAATTTGTTGAAAGGATGAAAATAAAATGAACTTCAATTTTGATATTGACAAATATAGAAGTAGGGGTTTTCTAGCCACATTGAAAGCATATTTGAAAATATTTGAAATAATACCTGCAAGGTTTATATAGACTTCCTAATATTTTTAGTAATCTCCATAAATACTTTTCTGTGAGGAGTGTAAGATACATTTGCAAATGATATCCCAGAGAAAATGAGTTTCTGGACATATCTTAGGATATTTTAGGATCTCAGGTATTGGTAGGGGTACCCTGATTTAAGAGATGAATGTTTTCATTTGTTGTTATTGTTAGGTGCCATCAAATAGAGTCCAACTCATAGTGACTGACCCTCATAGGGTTTTCAATGGCTGATTGATTAATTATGGGAGTTTGGCATTATTTCATATCAATTTCAAGTGTGTTCACACATCTCTACTGGACAATATGATGTGCTGAATTTTAACAATTTGTATCAAATTTACAGAAGTTTTGTCCTTTGAATTTTATAGAGTCCTTTTCTCCTTATTTATCAGAGGGTTCAACATGGGAATGGCAATGCCATAAAATACAGAAGCCACTTTCACATTCTCCTGGGAATGATCACCGTGAAGCTGTAAGTACGTGTAAGCAAGGGTTCCAAAGAAAATAGTTACTGCTGTCAGGTGGGAGGCACATGTGTGCAACCAAAGAAAATTATTCTTGAGCTTTACAATCTCATAGAGTTCACCTTCCTAGGTTTGAACTTACTTTGACCTCATGGTCCTTTCCTTCTGTTCATTTGTCCTTTTTAGACTGGGAATACGTATCCTATGTCTGTCCTACTTTGGTATTATGCAAGCACATAACTTTCTTTGTTTTTCCTATTCACAAATACTTTAATGAACACCAAATAAATTCTTGACAATTAATTATGGGGATACAGTAATTACCTAAATATATAACATCCTTAATGGAGATTTAACTTGACTGTTTCACATATGTAAATCTATGGCAGGCTGAATCCTATCCTGATCTGAGTGTCATCTGAAAAAAAACTTCTTGTCAGTCAGTAGGAATATACTATGGTGTGGTGGCTATGAAATTAGTCACAAATACTGTCCTTCGATGCCCTCACATGATCAAAATGTGAAGTGCAATCTGGTACTAAATAAGTTTTTCTGTTAATAGTTCTTCTTTTCTTGACTCAAAGTGCTTGTGGCCTCCATTTGAATTCCCATTGGGTTTTTGTAGTTCAACATTGTTAGTTTGAGCAAAAATGATTGGTATGCCTTTTGTAAATGGTTACTAGTAGGATTTTAAATCTATTTATGTCTGTCTTATCTCCGTGGGATCTTGGGATAGACAATGTTTGCAGGAATTCATTTTCATGGGCATGATGTAGATGGAATGAGCATAAAGAGTATAACTAAAGACAGACATGACAAACACAAGGCCCTGGGTTCAACCCCTGTACAACACACACACACACACACACACACACACACACACACACACACAAAAGACAGACATTAGTGTTTTTCAGTGCCAAGGAATGTAACACATAAGAGAATACTAGGTAGAGAGGATTTTTCGAATCATAAGATTATTTTTAAAGATTTATTTTATGTTCAGACTTGTGCAATAATTTGGACAGAATCATAAAGGACCATATTGTACACAATTATGGAAAATTTCTTGAGAGGAAAATAATGAACTTTTAATTTAATATTCATTATATATAAGTAGGATATTTTCTATCAATTAAAACATTTGAAAAATATTTGAAATAATACTTTGTACATCTGATGTATAGTTCTCAATATTTTTATAATGTCTATAAAGACTTGTCCATGAGGAGTGTAAAATATGTTTTTCAAAATGATATTGCATAGAAAATGAGTCTTAGGAGTGGTTCTTAAGACATTTCCCACATTCTAAGATCCTATGTCTTGATAGGAGTAGCCCTGATTTAAGAGCTGAATATTTTTTCCCTTTCAGAATTATTAAATTGTGGTAACACCTCTCTGCTGGATGCTTTGATGTGGTTAATTTTATCAATTTGGATCAAATCTAAGTAATTTTTTCCCCATTGCCCTATAAGCTTCTTTGACCTCCTTGTTTCTCAAGCTATAGATAAGAGGGTTCAACATGGGAATAACAATACCGTAAAATACAGAAGCCACTTTCATATTCTGGGAATCATCGGAATGGGGCTGTAAGTACATGTAAGTGAGGGTTCCATAGTAAATAGTGACTGCTGTCAGGTGGGAGGCACATGTGGAGAAGGCTGTTTTTCTCCCCTTAGAAGACATCTTTAGAATAGTGGTCATTATGCATATGTAGGAGAAAATAACCACCAACATGGTGATCATCAAGTTAAATCCAACAAAGACACCAATTAGCAGGATGTTAATGTCAGTGTTGGAGCATGAAAGGGTAATAATTGGGAGATCACAGAAAAAATGATTGATGTGGTTGGACTTACAGAAGGACAGTGAAAATGTTAAACCTGTGTGTACAGAGGCATTTATTGATCCTATGAGATAGGAACCAGCTACCAGTTGGGTGCAAACTCTTTGGGACATGATTATATGGTAGCGAAGAGGCTTACAGATGGCTACATAACGGTCCACTGCCATCGCTGCCAGGATGTAACAGTCACTGGTAGCAAATGTTGCATAGACCAATAACTGCACTGCACATCCTCCAAAGGATATGGCTTTGTTTTCTACTATGAAGTTTTGCAGCATCTTGGGAGTGATAGCAGATGTGTAACAGATATCAACAAAAGCCAAATGTTGTAAGAAAAAATACATGGGTGTTTGAAGCCGGGGATCTGTGTTGATGAGTAGGATCATTCCAGTATTACCCATCATGGATGTCATGTAGATCCCAAGAAATACAGTGAATAGGACACACTGCAACTCATGCCGGACACCAAATCCCAGAAGGTAGAATTCAGTGACTTCAGTGCCATTTCCTTGTGTCATGGCTATCAAACGTGTAGAGAGGACCAAACGAAAGACCAAGAAAAGAAGAAAATCTTTGTGAGTTATTCAAATGAAGAGATTCTTATATTTCATGTCACTTTTTTCCTTTAATGTCCATGACAAATACAAACGGTTTTATTCCTTTTCAAATAATTTTTCTGTATTCATGATGAAAAGCCAGGGCATCATCTGTTTATTTGAGGCATAAATTCATTAAACATGATGAATATTTGGTAAAGGAATACTAACTTTTAATGAGTTTTTTAATGAGTTTTTTAAGAAGCATAGATTAACATATTTTTCATTGTAATGAATAGAGTCCTATATTTGCAGAAGGTAATATTAAAATTCAAGTTTGTTTGTTTTCAGCTATTTATCATTTAATTCACTTAACCCTAGTACAAGCTCTTGAAATAAGTAGATGTAGTTAGAAAGAGCAGGATTTTTTTGAGATATATTCATAGTCTACTCATTTGATGGCCCATTATGTTCTACTGCTCTCCCTTTTTACAACTCCCATCTAAATAGTTTGTTTCACAAAACAGAAAACACGTGAAGAAAGAGATAAGCATACATTTTCCATGACATTGTTTTTCTTTTAATTCTGGCATTGCTTAAGCTAAAATTATGTGGTAATAATGTAATTAATACATAAAGATAACTTATTTTATATGAGAAATACCTTTGTTTTTCTCTGAGCTGTGCTACCTCTGCAATCTGTTAACTACATAGCTGAGATGTACTCATGTATGAGTTTTCAAATAGGGTAAGCCCTCAAACTTTCTTACTATTTTTATTCTTTACATCCTTTTAGATTAATAAAAACTGTTCATTGTGGCATGGTGTAAAATGGACCCTTGGTATGACAGAAATTGGCTTCTTGTCCATTGATACATATATATTTGCTTCTGGGACCAGAGATAGATGGCACTTCTAATAAAATTTGCTTATATATACTCATGATGTCATGTTTTACACAATGAAACATGAGAAAATAATATATGCAACATGTAGTCCTGAACCAGCCCTCTCACCCCCATTTTTATTCAAACTAGGGCCATATGATTTTTTTTTGCCATTTTATTCCTGATTTTTTGGCTGGATATTGGCATTCAGTAAGACTTTGTATGTCGTATATTATGGTTGCTATATATAATACAGGGCTCCAAGATACAATTATAATTTCAGGAAAAATAGAAATTTTAGTTGTAATGTGATCTAAATATTGCATGAGAATTATTAACTGTAAAAGATCATTTACTGTTTACATGAAATTCAAACTGGCCATCTTGCGTTTTTATTTGCTAAGTCTGGTATTACTGTTGCTTATTGCAATCTACTCCAGGCTGTGTTCTGTGATGACTGTGTGGAGCAGAGTCCCTGTCTCCATTTGTTCTGTGTTTCTATAGCAGAATATCAGAGATTTGATAATTTATGTAGGAAAAGGGAACATATTTGGCTCACTGTTCTGGAGGCTGGTAAGTCCAGGATGAAGGGCTGCATCAGGTGAGAGCCTTCTTACTGCATCGTTCCCTAGCAGAAGGTGGATAGGCAAGAGATGGTGAGAGGAAAAGAAGATCAAATCTGCTTTTATGACACACTAACAATTGAGATTTCTAACTCTTTCCTGCAATAACACCATTAATTCTGACATGGGAGTAGAATTTATAAGCTAGTTACTTGTTATTAAGCACACTTACCCACATTGTTGCCTTAGTGAATAAATTTCCAAGTGAACTCTGAGGGTTACCGTCTATCTATACCAGTTAGCGTCCCAAACCACACTTCCTTCCCTCAATTTTATGTGATTAAGAGTTTTTATTGTTACATGTCACTGAGATTTAAGTATTTTTTCTTTATAACAGTTTGTCTCATTTTAAGGAACTATTATTGCATTCCTATAGCCCCATAGGGGCTGCAGCCATACCACTGTGTCGTCCAGTCCAGTCAGATCTTGGAAGCTAAGCGGGGTCAGACCTGGTTAGTACTTGGATGGGAGATCTCCTGGGAATACCAGGTGCTACAGGCTTGGGACAAGGACCCAGCAACCCACTCCCCATCCCCACCCCCCCAAAAAAAAACCCAATCAGCCATTGAAAACAGTGTGAATAGCAAGGAAGCACTAACAATACTGTTTCACCTGTTGTATGTAGGGTCACTATGAATCAGACACCAACTGGACGGCACCTAACAACAACAACAGAGACCTGGTTAAAAGGATGAATAGGCATATCGCAGTGTGAGAAAATGTGTGCAAAATGTATGTTTAACAACAGACTTTTTCTTGAGTATGTTAAGAACTCTCAAAGTAAAAATTAAAAAAGAATCTAATTAGAAAATTGCTGGGGACTGTGGCACAACCCTGTAATCCCAGTGACTCTGGAAGTTTGGGCAAACAGCCTAAAGTAGTGGGAACCTGTCTTAAAATGAAAGACCAAAAAGGGGTTGAGGATGCAGCTCAGTGGCAGACCATTCGCCCAGCATGAGCAAGGCCCTGAGTTCAGCCCCCTAGTAGTGGAAATTAAAATCAAATTAGAAAATTGATAAAAGCAGACTTTTCACCAAAAAGTTCCATAGGGATCACAAATAAGCATATGAAAAATTTTCCAACGTTGTTCGCCATTATGGAAATGCAAATTAAGAGCATGATGACATGTCACTTCACAGTATCATAATTGCTAAAATAAAAATAGCGATGATACCAAATTCTGTCCAAGTTGCAAAACTGCTGGCTATCTCGTACATTGCTGGTGCGACTGTAAAATGATACAGTCACTCTGGAAAATAGTTCAGTAGTTACTTAAAAATCTAAACATTTACTTAAAAATATAAATGTATACTTAACATAAAGCACAAAGCACAAAGTCTTTTTCTCTTAGACAAATATGTCTGCACAAATCTTATAACCATGAATAAACACATAAACAAGTTTATGTGACAGTTTCATCTGCAAGACTCCCAACTGAAATGCACTGTAACAGCATGTTGGTTAAGTAAATGTGGTACAGTAGTGTGGAAGAGTATTTAGAAATAAAAAGGAAGAAACTACTGATTAATGGAACAACCTGGACTAATCTCAGTGGCATTTTACTGAGCCAGAAAAGGCGTACCTCCAAAGTACACGTATTGCAAAACTTTGTTACTGTAACATTATCAACATGGTAAAACTGTAGAGATGGAGAACAGATTAGTGATTGCCAGGTGGAGGGAGATGAAATGTCTGTAGACCATAGTGAGAGAGAAATCTGTGTGAGATATGAGATCTGCGGTGGAAAACTGTGTATCTTAATTCTTGTGGTGGTTCCACAAATCTGCACAAATGAGAAAATGACACACAGGCATACACACACACACGGCAGTGATATAAAAATCCTGGTTTTGGTGTCATTGTATAATTACATATGAGGCAACCAATGAGGGAAAAGTAGGTAGTGTTGGTAGGAACTCTCTGCACTATCTTGCAACTTCCTGTCAATCTGTAAGTATTCCAAAATAAAAAGTAAAGCAGAAAGAAAAGAAAACAAGTAAAGAAAACCCACCACAGAATAGGGAAAAGAATTGTATTGATGTGAGGGTCAAATTAGCAAATTTATGAAAACTTCTGAGCCCAGGGGCCTGCAATGTATGAGTGCTCACCAAATGGCCATAATAACACCTATAAATTTTATATAAAAGGCACAGAATATTGAAGAGTTGGTCAATTGAGTGTTTGAATATTTTCTTATTTGTTCATTTGCATTCTTTTCCAGATAACACCTAACCAGATTCAAACCCCTCACTCCATTTCATTACATCACCAGCAATGAAATGAGTCCTCCTGGTCTTGGGTGAAGCAACCTGGAGCTCCGCCTCTGACCCTTTGGCTTTGCTGCTTCCTGCACCCACTGCAGTGGTGCATGGTTGAGGTGGAGGGTAAGGTTGGCTTTTTAAAACCTTATACTAGAGTTTCTTACAGATTCTCCTAAAACTGCTGCAGGCTGAGTGCTCACTGAAGTCTCTGTGTATTCCTCTCCATCAGGGAGAACATAGCTGGTGCCTAGGGGGCAAATACTCAGTCCCTTGAGAATCCAAGGCTCCAAGGGCTGAGACAAAATTGGATAAACAGTGTGCATCTTCTCTTTCCTGATGAAAAAATGTATGTTTCTCAGGGAGAATAACATTTATTTTTGTGTTACTGCTATTACAGACTACTTGCTTGATTTTTCAGAGCTTCCCAGGCATTTCAACTTCCTTTCTATCCTTCCTTCCTTCCTTCCTTCCTTCCATTCTTCTGGACACCCTTCCTGCATGTCCTTTCCTGCATTTATGTGAATAAGTAAATATATATATGTGTGTGTGTATATTACTCTATGTACTTTTGAACTTCCAAGTTCTTACAATAAGGATGACCTGTTATTCAACAAATAG
>VMDO01036470.1:0-15140 GCA_007922755.1 Pedetes capensis
GCCTCCTAATACATTTCCTTAATTTTAGTAATCTAAACATTGTAATTTGCTACATAATTCAAATCAATCAATATCCAAATACTATACAATTTGTTCAATATTACTTCAGCCAATACTCACATCATTGTCAACATTTCAAAGGGAAGAATCGATTACTGAAGATTTTCTTAAGTTTATTCTTCTCTGACATCATTTTTCCTGTTCTTCAATGATCATTTTGCTTTTAAATACTTTTCTCATAACTGATCATTTGGTCTTGATACCTATTGGCTCATTGAACAGTTTTTTATTTTTTTTGTCATTTTGTCATATCTGAAAAGACTCCTTTTGTAATAACATTTCAGGAAAATAAGGTGGAATGAAGAAATAAAAAACTATTTTCACAAATTTTAATTCAAGAAGAAGTAAATATAAAGAGGCTGTAGACTGAAGGCTCACAGAAAGTTGATCTGGAGTTGATATAACAATAGCCATTATTCTGCATTATTTTCTTTAATTTAAAAATTGCTGTGTTCTCTGGGTGCTTGCGGCCGTACTATTATGGCATCGGATCCCTTCAGATCTCGGAAGCTAAGCAGAGTTGGGCCTGGCTAGTACTTGGATGGGAGACCACCTGGGAACACCAAGTGCTGTAGGCTTCGGAGACGGACCCAAAAACTCAATCCCCCAAAAAACAATAAGCTATTGAAAACCCTGTGAAGAGCAGAGAAGCACTGACAATAGTGTTTCGCCTGTTGTATGTAGAGTTGCTCTGAGTTGGACACTGACTGACAACAGCAACAGGTTCTCTGGAAAGAAAATGTGGATTTTTTATTATTATGTATTCATTCCATGATTTAAATTTTTGTATCATTTGATATACAGTACAGTTAAAACATTAGTAGTTGGTTTAAAAAATTAGTAGTGATATTGTCCTTTAAATTTTTACGCACATGGCATTTGAGGAAAAACTAATTATAGAAAACACTGTTATTGATAATATATACCAGAGTGTCTTATTAAAACAGTATCTTGAGTAAGCCATATAAATCATAAATCTTAATATTTTATCAGTAGATTATGTATATACTTAACAAAGATCCAGTCAATAACAGAAATAAATTAATGATGAAATAGCTAAGACCATATGGTTAATTCAATTAAATTAGAGTTTAATTAGAAATAAACGTGGATAATACTATGATAAATAATAAGGGGCATACAAAAGCATAGGGCATCAAACATGTTCTGTAGACACATAAAACATCATTCAAAATACATGAGATGAATACCTGGAATAATTAAAAACTAAGACAGCTTAGAACTTTGGAATAGGAGTGGTCTGAATATAAAAGTCAAATTTACTACTTTTAATCCTGTAACCTCGGGCATGTTACCTGAATTCTTTACCCCTTGTAGGCTTATCTAAAATATAGGGATGAAAATGAATATATCAATGAATTACTTTGAGGATTAAATAAGATATAGATGCAAAGCCCTATGAAAAATACCTGGCATATTTTAAATAGTTAAAAATGGTAACAAGTGAAAATGACAACTCATATCAAGGTAGATGACAATGGCCATATATTACCTAACCACATGGGGATTCAGTTACAGAAAATGTAGTACAGATAGGGCATAACTTGATTTAATCAGCACAATGTATCTCCCATATTTGTTACTGTTTTCTATTTGTTGCTTTCTGATTTGTTCCTGTTTTGTTTTCCAAACCATTTCAGACTGTTTTGATTTGAATGGAATATTTTATGATTTTTTTCTTTCCTTTCTTAGCATATCAAGATTTTTCACTTTGTATCTTTTTACTTCATGTCAGGACAAAGTGAAGACTTCTAAGTTCCTTAAGTACAGGATCAGAAACTGGAAGTTATTCAAGTTTTAAGTAACTGTTGAACAAGGTGTTCAAAATTTTTTAACAGTAGATTCTGCAAATTACGTATGTCAGAAGGTTAAGGGTTCCCAGAAATTTTTCCTCTCTCTCTCTCTCTTTCCCTCTCTCTCTCTCTCTCTTTCTCTCTCTTTCTGTGATCTCACACACGTCTAGAGTTAAAACATTCATCCTCTGATGAATCCTAGATGTGCTCCTCCCTATTCCCTGCATCATATCTACACTGTCATATTTGATGAAAATCTGAACTATTAATGACAAAAACTGCATATATTATTCTCCTTGAAGATGTTTCTTGTTCTTAATGGAATCATCAGCCACCTAAGCACACATGTCACATTTTATTTTAAATCTGAGAATTCATTTTTTCCCTTCATACTTGATATCTAATTCAATAGAGCTATCTTTAAAACAATCTCAAAGCAGACTATTTTGCTACCATTATCTACTAGTATCCTCGTGTAAGTTGCTACCAGCTGTTTGAACACATATAATATGAATCTACGTTATGAAGTGGTCACAAAAAGCAAATATATAAGGGCAGAAAGCAGATATATGATTGTGTTAGATGCTTTTGTGTTGCTGTGATCAAAATACCAGAGAGAGCAACATAAAGGAAGAACAATTTATTTTTATGATTTCCGAGATGTCAGTCTATATGGCAGGGAGGGCATACCAGAGAGCAGAGCACTTCACATCATGGTGGTGAGAAATAAGAAAGAAATGCAGAAAGGGATTAGGACAAGATATAGTCCCCAAGGACATAACCCAGTGATCTACTTCCTCCAAGGATGATCCACCTCATACCTTTTGCCACTTCCCAATAATACCATCATATTATGAATCCATCAAGGGATTGATCCATTGATTAAGTCAGAGTCCTCATGATATAATTGTCTCCAGAATCACCATCACAAGTGAGCTTATTAATCATCTAGTCATTTCTTAATCTAGTCAAATTGACAATCAAGATTAATTACCACAGTGATCCATTGAACTTGGAAATTGGATTACTTTAAATGAGAATGTTCTAAAACTGATTCATAATAATGATTAAACTGTGAAAGTTGCTTAAAATCATTGAATTGTACACTTGAGATGAATAGATTTTATGATGTATAAAATAAACCTCAACAAAGCTCTTGAAAAAAGACAAAAATAAATTTAACCGCTTCCTCTTTTTCTAGACTTCTACTTGCAGAATGCATTCTTCACTCAGAATCCACAGTAAAAATCAAATTCGTCATTTCCTCTCAGTCATACAAAAGTTGCCATTATCACTAGAATGAAGTTCAAATGCCCCTGCTAACATCTCAGATTTCGTATTTTACTATGTCCTCTGCCTGCTTCTGTTGTTTTTTAATCATTTTTTCTTGAACTTACCCAGCTTGTCTCAGACTTGGGCTCACATATTTTTTCTTGTCTCCTTTATAGGCTCTTTCTCATTATTTAGACATAAGATCAATGCTGAGAAGAGCTTCTTATATTAGCTGGCTAATATAGAACTGTCCATATACACCAGACACCCTCTAACATTTTGCCCCACTTTATTTTTTCCCCTGATTGATTTTGACTTCTGACATTCTTATTTCTTGTTTATATCTTTAGTTTGCTACTTCCATCAGAATGTAAGTTCCTCGAAGGCAGGAATTGATTATTTTGTTCAATACTAAATTTCTAACAGACATAATGACATCTGGGATAATCTAGAGGCTTTTTAAATTTTTTCTGGGGGGGGTTGACTAAAATTAGAAATGAAGTAAAACAGGGAGCTAAAAAGTCATCTTTAGTTGTATAAGAAAAAAAGGAAAAACGTAAGAAACGACTGAACAACTCTTCCTAAATACCATGCCGTCTTTTATAATGCCCATAATATAAATTGTTCTTTGAAATGTAACCCATGGTAGATTTTTCTTCTACATTTTTCATCATTAATATCTTAATAATACTACTTACCACACTTAGCACATTTCATATTCAAACTGCTTTATAAATGATAACTGACATTAATTAATTAGTCATTATCAACTGATTTGTTGAATTAATCTCATTTCTAAAATTTCATTTTTATTGAAGATAATTAAGAAGGTGTCCAAACAGGATCTCAGACTATATCTAATCATATCTCCTATGCATATACTATGTCTCATTAAAAAATGGAAAATTCTTTTTCTACTCCATTTCTAAATTAGTACAGTTAAAATGACCTTCAGCTAACACCTAATTTATTCAGTCTCTCACTTTTCTTTTTAGATCTGAGAAATCTTAAAAATACTCTTTGATGACATTCTTTACCACCATAGTCCAAAACAATCACAGGTGATCTATGTAACTCATTTATCTACCTTCTTCTCTTCAATATACCTTGAGTTTTCTATTTTTATCAGTAATGTTTAGATGGTATTATTGTGTTTCATTGCACAATAATTTATTCTCAAATTTGTAGCATTAATAATTAATCAAAATTCTTCATTAAGAGAGATAAAATGAAGAGATAAATGCCAGACTAACTCTCTGTTTTATAGCATATAAGTTATAGAAAAATAACACTCACTGAAAAGAAATTTTAAAATTCACAAAAGCCTGTATTTGTTATCTCTAATATTTCAAATATCAGCAAATATCAGCAAAACTGAATCTAATTTGAACTACTCCAAAGAAATGTCTAGTCAGTATACCACAAATAATAAAATGTCAAAAATTACTTAGCTCATCCAGCAAAGAAAGTATAAAACAATGTTTTCTTAGTTTTAATTTTAAAAATCCTGGTTTTGCTGGGCATGGTGGTGCATGCTGATAGTCTCAGCAGTTCAGGAGGCTGAGGCAGGAGGATCACAATTAAACATTAAAACTTAACCGAAGAAATTGGATTGAGCAATAATGTGCATTACAAGTGTTAGTCTATTTACTTCCCACTTTCTTTTCCTAATCCACATATGTTATATGTAGTACATTTTAGCACATAAGGAAATTGAAGCTAAGATATATTCAGTTACTTGACTCATAGGGGAACTAGGAGAGAGATGTAAGGCCTAAAGGCATAGTTTAGCAAGATGTTTGCTTTGCTATATTGTTATTTGATAATTTTACTCTTTCCTACTCCTTTCAGTTGTTCATTCTTTCTTTTATTCCTGAGATATAACAGATTTATCCTTTGAAATTTCTATATTCTTCTCTAACTTGAAGACTGTGTTGCATAAAATCTACTGGAGAAAAATAGCATGATGATATTGATAATATTAGAATTTAATTGACAAAATAATAATGGGCATCATATAATAGCTGAGGTTGGCGTGGAAACTTAGATATCCAGAGGCTTACAACTATGATTTTTTTTTCAAAGAACCTATTTAAGAAGTCTGTTGGTCTAATATCTGCCATGCACTAAAAAGGAAACCAGGCTTTGGGAAAAGAGGAATGTTCATCAATATTCAAACTCAGATTCATGTTATTATTACTGCTACCCTTGGAGCTATGGGGCTACTCACGGCAGTGTCTTCTGTTCTTCATTGCATTCTTGGAAAATTGGAGCAAGTAGCAGAGTAGGCCAATGGTGGGGGCTTTGTAGGAATATAAAAATAGACTCTGTGGATCTATCTACCAGTCAGAAGTTTCCTGGACTAACTTAAAATGACTTATGACCATGATTATGGCATTAATATTCACAACATCCATGGGCGATCATTTGAAATATCATTATAATTATTTTTAGAGGGAGAAACCTAAAATTAACATATTAAATAACTTGTGCACATGGCAAAGAAGTTCTAACTTAGAACAATGTTCCCAGAATATTGTGGAAATCTCTCCTCAGAGGTAGAATTTTAGCCCTTAATGGGCCTCTTGAAGTCCTGTTGGGTTTTACTGCAATGTAGTGAAGTGACAAATGTGCTAGTATTTGTCTGATATTCTGGATTAAACTCACCCTGAACCCAGGCTACTCTTTATCCTGTACATAACTTCATGAAAGTTGCTTCACTTCTGAGTTTCTGAGTTTCAATAGCTGCTAACAATTCTGCTTCACTGTGTTGCTCTAACAATTCAATGAGAATGTATAGACATGAAAATGCTAAAGCTAACAGTCTGGCACATAACAGGCTCTCCTGAAAGTGTTCAAGCCAGTTCATTATATCCACACATGCCTCTGGGAAACAAGATTGCAAGCCACAGTTACAAGTCTATTCCTACCTTTAATGGAGCTCAGATTAAGTCTCCACAAAGCATTCATTTAACAAGCCTGTTGTTCTCAACCTGGTGTGCTTGAAGTACATTAAAAAGCACCTGTTTGGCTCTTGCTGAAAGTCAGGACTAAAACATGACAAATCTAGTAAGTACACCAGAGTCAGGATATGCCAGTCGTGCCTTCCTTAGAGCAGGCTTTATGTTCACTCCCAAAAAAGTGGCAAGGCCATGTACGTAAGTCTCAGATAGAGGAACAGTCAACAATGATTATAAGGAGAAAGCAAGGTGTAGAATAAACATCAGAGTGTTTCTGTCAGAGGTGCTATACAGACCCAGAAATTATAATTGAAGAGGTTTAATTCACTTTATTCAATTATGGGATAAATGTATGATTATTACTCATTTGGAAAATTTATTTATATAAGATTAACATAATTAATGCCCCTATCCATTACATTGGGAGAAGGACCTGGCCACCCATTCCCAGAAAACAAGTAGCCATTGAAAACCCTATGAATAGCAGAGAAGCACTAACAATAGTGTTTCATCTGCTGTAAGTAGGATCGCTATGATTTGGATACCACCTCAATGGTACCTAACAACAGCACTCCATTACATTACAGAAACCTAGATTCCACTGTAGTAATCTTATGACTCCAAAGTAGTTTTAAAAATGTAAAGGTAAAACATATTTTAAATGCATTTTACTTGTTATATATTTTATCGATTCATTATGTGAACTACATTCGTGATTTAAAATTATAATAATAGAAAAGACATCAGTCCCTTTCCCACAAATGCCATGTTCAATTTTACGTAATGGATATTACAACAACAAAGGCATACTGTTTTGCACTTTAGAATATTTGAAGTTTCTCTTAAAATTATCTTCATAACTGGTAGGTGTGGTGGCATATGCCTGTAATCCCAGTAATTCTGGAGGTGGAGGCAGAAAGATCTCAAATTCTTCGAGGCCACAGGTAGCCCACATAACTAAGGGAGACCCTGTCTCAAGATAAGAAATGGAAAATGGACTGGGTGCAACTTAGTGGTACAGAACTTGAAAATTATGTGCAAGGCCCTGGGTTCAACATCCCAGTATGGAAAAAAAATCATACATGAAACATCAAATATATAAAAACATCAAATACACATCTGGAAATCTTTCATATAACATTTCCTTCTTTTGTGTAAAGAAATAAGACCATAAAATACCACTATTCAATAACAGAAAACACCAAAAAAAAAAAAAAGAAAAGAAAAGAAAAGAAAAAAAAGAAAAAGAAAGAAAAAAGAAAAAAAAAGAAATCCCTTTTTAGTCAAAACCAAAAGGAGATATTTTTAGGCTAATAAGAGAGGAAATATACAGTACTCTGCAAATTAAAGTGAGTTAAAATATTTCTACTAGGAATAAGGTGCCTGAATTCACAATCACCAAGAGCTGTCTGCCTTTTTGCATCTTTGTCAAGCTTCATTTGATCTTCAAGGGAAATATCTCAGTTCAGAGCTTATTTGTAATCTAAATGCTATACATATATTGATTTAAAAACACTTTCAGAACTGCAATTTTTTCCCCAAAAAAGCATAGGTTGCATTAATCCTTTGTTTCTGAGAATCAGAGTATGCATGTTAAATTTTTTAATATAATTAAAGAATAAAAACTGCTATAATGAAAAGTTGTGATATTCAGTTGCACTATATGGTGTCTATCAATAATAGCCAGCAACTGCACTATTGTGGTGTCTGATTCTGTCAGATCTTGGAAGCTAAGCAGGGTCAGGCCTGATTAGTACTTGGATGGGAGACTGCCTGGGAACACCAGGTGCTGTGGGCTTGGGAGAAGGACCTGGCAACCCACTCCCAAAAAACAATCAGCCATTGAAAACCCTATGAATAGCAGAGAAGCATGACAATAGTGTTTACTCTGTTGTATGTAAGTAAGGTTGCTATGAGTCAGAAACCAACTCGACTGCACCACCACCACCAACACAGTTAATAATAACACATATATTTAGAAATAGTTTAAAAAAAGTGGATTTTAAATATTCTAACCACAATAAATGATAAGTATTTGAGATGAAAGATATCCTAATTAACCTGATTTGAGCATTCTACAATGTATAAGTGGGACTGAGATTTAGCTCATTTGGTAGAGTGCTGCTATGCACTGTCTGAGGCCTCAGGCTTGATTCCCAGCACTGCAACAATGAGAGAAGGACATGTCAATCCACTTCTGAAGCAATCTTGAAAAAAAAATCATTCATTGAAAACCATATGAATAGCAGAGAAACACTGACATAATGCCCAGCATGGCATAGTGTCAGAGAGTGCTTCATTCTGTTGTACACAGGGCAAATGTGAGTTGGACCCAACTCAATGTCACCTAACAAGAACAACAACAACAATGTAAATATATATTGAAAAGTCACATTGTACTGCATTGATGTATAATTATTTGTTATTTCAAATTGTGATAAAATATTTTTAAAGAACTCAAGCTACTTCTAATTAATTCATATATCAAATAAATTAATCTAAGAAAAAAATCCTTGTCCACCATACTAAAAGCAAAAAGGATATCCAAATAGAAAAGTTCAATTATTTCCATAGATAAAGAATCAAAAGTTATTAGCATGTGTTGTACTTAGTAGGACTCTTAAAAATTGAATATTTGCTGTTCTTGAATTAATTATATGGGTACTGATGATTGGAAATTTCTGGAGGATATATATTGGTGATGACTAGTGTAAATGTGAAGACTATAAGCCTAAATCATATGTCACATATATTATAGAGCTAGAATAGTATTATATTTATATAGGAATGAAACAGGGATATGAAATCTAATAAATATCATATACATTGACAATATAATAAATTCTTCAGCCATGAAATTTGTCTAAATTTTTTGAATCAGATTATATTTTTTAGTTTTTCATCTTTCCAAATAAGTAAGCAATATATGTTTGCTAGATACTATTTAAATATATTAAACCTCAGTTTACACAGAATTGTTTTCTAAGAGCCATGATAAACACTGCTTTGTTACATATCTCAGAAACCATAATAATCACTGCTGCCAACACACACACATACACACACACACACACACACACACACACACACACACGTAACCTAAATTCAAACAGCTCAATGAATTTTGGTGCAAGTATATACAACATAAAACAGAAGAGAAAGAGAGGAAGAAAAATGAGGGAGGAAAGGAAAGAAGAGAGTCTAATACAAATTTTAAAATATATACTTACTGTGGTATGGTTTGCTATTTGTCAGAGCATAAGAAGGGTTTGAAATCTATTGAAAAAGTCATAGTATATTTGTATAAAAGAAGAGAAAGTCAGAAAAAACAAGAAAGGGAAATGAAACAAAAATGAAAGAAATGTGAAGATGTTACTAGCTTGGACAGAATTAAAAGCTATAGAAAACAGATATTGATGGCTGAAATTTTCCAATGAACAAAGAACAAGAGAGGCAAAGAAAGTTTTTGTAGGTTCTACCACCCTGGGAACGTTCAGTAGTGCAGGTGATGCTTGTCTGTGACTACACAGTGGGGAAGTATGTCCACTTGGAGTAGAGAAAATAGACATCTGTCCTTCATGGGCTCCCAAGTGTCTTCATAACAAGGCAGAATAAGTCTTGTTTTACTTCTCTTAAATGTCTGGTTTCCCTTTATGAACTTTAGTGTTTTTTGGTTTTTCAAGTCAGTTCATATAGGATCGCTGTTATTTTTTAATTAATTTTGTTATGTATTACATAGAAAATTGAAGAAGTTTTTTTCAGAATTTAATTTAATTTGTAAAATATGTTGAGGCAAAGCTATTTAAATTTTAAAGAGAAACCTATGTCTAGTGTTTTCTAAATGAGATTGCAAAACTCTACATGTCCATCATTGTTGTAAAATTTGAAAAACAAAACATTTGTTAAACACCGAATGACTTAAGTTACTTTTGCCATTAAAATAATTTTATTGAGCAATTTAATTTTTCTATTTCTTTCATTAAAACCTTTATTAGTTATTGATGCCAATTTTTTCTTCATCGAGCATTTACTAAATTAGTGTCAAAGAGATCATCCACAGAGCAAAATGTTTTTATCCTTAATAAAATTCTTTGCTAAAATATTTTTGTAAATTACTCACAAGCCCAGGTAAACTGTTATTACTATTATTACAATGGGATATAGGTAAGCAAAATTCAATCTGTAGGTCCTGAGATGTTATACTTGATTAAAAAATCTCTAACATTCCCTAAAATATTTATCCCCGCCCATTTTCATACTTCTGGGGTTTAGCTCAGTTGATAGGGTGCAGCTCTGCCCTCTCTGAGACCCTTGTTTTGATCCTCAGAACTGCAAAAATGGGAGAAGAATCTGGCAGCCCACTCCTGAAACAAACAGCCATTGAAAACCCTATGAATAGCAGAGAAATCCTCATGTGTGTGTGATATAGTATCAGGGAATGTTTTGTTCTGTTGTATGTAGGGCCAGTATGAGTCAGACCCAATTTGGAAGCACCTAACATCAACAACATATTCATATTACTTCAATATTTCATTAGTATACTTTGAATTTGCTAAAGAATGACAGTTTAGAGAGTTTTATTTTATTTAGAATCTTTCAATTTAAACTTAAGTGAATTTAATTTTATTTAAAGTGTTTAAATCTGCATGAGGGACAAAAACTATAAGGACTAATTACTCATCTTTTTCAATTAGAATTTTATTTGTATTGATGTCCCTTTAGCTTCATTGAGATTGATTCTTAGATTCCCTTTTGTTGTTGTTGTTGTCTTTCAGGAGCATTTTCCTAATTTATTTACATATTTTTGTAACTAAACTGTAAACTAATCTTGGTAAGAATTTTGGCTGGGAACCGTAAATTGCACTATGTTATAGGATCACATTTTGGGAGCTTCCATTAGATGATCAGTCCTTATCAGATCATTGCCCAAGAGAAAATAGAACAGCTTATGAGAAGTTGAAAAAGGCAACAAAATCAAGGCCTAAAGAGCTAATATGGACAATGTCACTGATCAAGCATTTGAAATGAAGTTGATGTTTACCTTTGTGTGCTAACTTCATATGTAGCAACTGTAATAAGGCTAATTAGTGCTATCATGACATTTCTGCTTATTCAGATGTCATATAAATCCAATTAATTCCAATAGTATCTAGCTTTTCAAAGACCTCATACTATCTCTAGGGAATATTTGTGCAATCTACTTGCCAAATATGAAACCATGGCAATGAACTAGCAATTTTATGACTGAGTAGAATACACTGTATGATAGCACCACCTGAATAAGGAAAGAATGAAGACTTGCTTTGCTCAACATATGATGTAAGGATATAAGCCATGAAGTTATTTGGATCACTCTACTTTATACATGCTTGATTATGCCCTACTATCCTTTATGTGTCCTCCTCCAATGTATATTGTATGAGAACTTAGGAATACATGTAGCAAGGTAGGCACATTCCTCCTTGTTAATAACTTCTCCCTATAATGCATATCTCTTACTTGGAAAATCACATACCTTGACAATTAAAAGCCTTCAAATTCATACCTAAACAGATTTAAAAATATTATGGGGTCTTCATGTTGAATAGATTTATTGTAAATGGTAAAGAAGGCTCTGTGTGTGTGTGTGTGTGTGTGTGTGTGTGTGTTGTGAGTGCCTGTGTGTTAAAGCTTGAGGCTTGTGTACACAGATCATATAATGGAAATTAACTTAGAAAAAAGAGACAAAAGTGAATTATTGTTGTCCAGTCATCATATTTTTTGTTAAATACTTCTATTTTCTTAGGCATGTCGTTGTCCTTTTTCCACATTACTTTATCTTATCTACAAATGGAAAGCAAAATTTTTCATTCCCCCATCATTTTAGAGAGACTACAAATAGACTCATTTTACTCCTTCTTGGAATGGGTGATTAAATTCCAGTTACAAATTAAATCTTCAAATCTAAATCTAGTGATTGTTAAACGTACTCTGTATCATCAAATATATTTATAAAGATTTTTAAGCAAAAGGAATGATGGAATTTAAAAGGAAGGAAACATTCATTTACTTATCCATAGAGGGCAGTGGTGGTAGTATTTTCCATTCTGTTTAGTTATATAGTGGTGCTGGCATTTAGTCTAAGTTGTGTTTTTGCTACATGTGGTCTTTTATAGTTTTTGTTGATGTATGTGTTTTAGTTTTCAAAAACTTCAGTTAAATTGAAGTGGTGCTAACTCTCTCATTTGTCTCAGGTTGCAGTTCTTTCAAAAATAATGAGACAAGAAGAAAAGGTCATGTAAGGCAAATTCTTCATGAAAAGTAAAGATTTCAAATACAGAAAAGTGTAGTGAGCATGTTAAGGCCCTGTCAAGACATACATCATTTCTATTTAGCTCTTCATAGATAAAATGACGGTAGAAATTCTTCAATGAATATTGTTATTCTGGAGTAAGTACCAATGACTGAAAGAAAATATGTGAAGAGTATCTTGAAGAGTGAACTGAAACTAGAACTTTTAATTTAACTGTATCTAAAAATCTTTGAATACTACAAGATTCTTCTTCTTAGGCTAATATTCTGCTTTATATTTAAATTAAATCTAACCCTGATTAGTAATACTTAAATTAGAGACTCTTCCTGTGATGACATTCCTTCCTTGAGGGAAAATTGATTTAGGAAAAGAAGTCTGGTTTGATGAAATACAGTTGCAAAACTATACATTAGAGTCTATCAGTTTATGACTTGGAAAATAACTTTGAGGTAGCAGCATCATTATAGAATTTTCAATCAAATTTCTCATACTTGAAATTCCAACTTTTTATTAAAAACTGGGACCAAAAATTATGATGAATCTTGATTTCAACTCAGGGTCCCTTAAAATAGAAAATCTTCCATTGTGCTTATTTGTCTCTCCACATGTGGAGAAACATGTTGCCATTTCTGAAAGGTAACAACCCCACCATTGCTCTGCCTGAGGAATTTATTAGATTTAGCACTGAGAGCTCATAGTCAGCTACTGCCAGTGAATCCCTTGAAAGCTAGAAACTTGGATTATCTTTTACTCCATTTCTATTACAGCAACTGTTGTTAACCTTCCATTCCTGACTTAAACCTACTTAATGGTGTTGCCAACCAGCAGCTGCACCTTAGAGAGCCTCCAGCAAAATAAAAGCTGTATTTCACATCTTAGGTGTAGTGTAGATTTCCAAGAAGAGTAACCTGAACATTTAACATTCTGTCTGAATTTGCAAAGTGTATTGTACCTGCATTATGATATTCCTTCTGGGAGATAAGCATGTGGATTATTTTGCAACTTTCAGAGGTGATTGAAATGTTTCAAATTAGAGTTCCAAAATAAAAGAGCTCATGGCCAGGAGCATTATCACTTCACAGAGTGGAAAATGAGGTTTACTAGTTATTAAATCAATAGAAATAATAGGATTTGAATGAATAACTTAGATACACGTTGCTGAACCCTTCCTTTTCTGTTTTATTTGCTTGAAAGTATTTAAAATATGCCAGGTATGGCAAGATTTAGCTCTTTATTATATAACTTCATTTTTTCTGTATATTTATGTACAGCAAACACATCTGAATGTTCCATTTTTATACAAGAATGCTCATAAATGTTTACATATTTAAAATAGGACATACATTTATTAATTTTTTCTTTTTATGCACTTACAAATTATGTAATGGATACTTTGTCCCAATTTAAGAGAACATATGAATTTTATTTCTGGATACAAATGGCACAAGTCATTTAATAAAATAGTTCTTTACTTCATACAAGAGGACTGCATGCTTTCATAAAATATGCAAACCAATACTTTCCTATTTCATACTCTGATAAGTTATCACCAAAGGATAATGTATTTAGGCAAGAATTCTGTTACATATAATTCAATATTCTTATTCTATGTTTAAATATCTTCCTTGAGCAAGGATTCTATTCAAGATATCTACTTATCTGGAAGGAAACCCTAAATAAGAATTGTTAACAATGATAAAAATATTCACTTTTCTCTTTATTTCTGATCTTTTTTCACAGTGACCTTCCATGTAACAGCTACTTTTTCAACAAATAGGAGAACTCTCTCATTTCATGTCAAATTATCCCAACCCAAAAATCCTTACAACCCAAAATGCAGGAAGTTTGGACATCATTCATGATGGAACTGACCTTTCATTCATGGCCTTGAGGAGAGCCTGAGAAACGAATTCAGCATGCCCTCCAAGATTTACAACCAAAGAACTTATTGAAGTCATTGAATGATGACAGCTGCATCATAAAAATACGTAAATACTAACCCTTCTTGATAATTATGTTGAACTTCTATATGACTGAAACAAACTGTGTACTCTAAATGGACAATAAAATGACTAACATAGGAAATTAATATTATACATAAGCCCATTCCTGGGGCCAAATGACTATTCAAAAAAGATTTCTCTTATACTGGGAACATATAATAAATGTGAAAACGAGGAAAGAAAAAGCATGGAAGTTTAAAGTTGGAAGGAGCCTAAAACATTCAATCAGACTCCCATGCATTATGAATAAAGAAGTTAAGTGTGGGGGAAGTCAAGTGATTTGCAAAGGTAATAGAGGCATCGCTAACAACAGGACTTCTAAATACTATTTTGTTCTGCTATATGATTCAAGCCTGCAGCTGTAGCCCTGTGGCATCCGATCCCGTCAGATCTCAGAAGCTAAGCAGGGTCAGGCCTGGTTAGTGTCTGGATGGGAGACCGCCTGGGAACACCAGAAGCTGTAAGCTTTGGGAGAAGGACCTGGCAACCCCCTTCCCAAAAATCAATCTGCCATTGAAAACCCTATGAACAGCAGAGAAGCACTGACAATAGTGTTTCCCCTGTTGTAAGAGGGTCGCTATGAGTCGGATACCTACTCGACGACACCTAACAACAGCACAACATATGATTCAAAACCTAAAATTACTATATGGGATTTAGTTTAAGATATCTGAAGCTTACTAGACAGGTTCAGCTTTGCTATTTCTCAACCAAGGATATATTGTAAAGATTTGTTCTA
>VMDO01036471.1:0-15120 GCA_007922755.1 Pedetes capensis
AGAAATCTTGATTGAATAATAGTATCAACCGATTTGATTTAATTGACATTTATATAACACTCAAGAGAATACACATTCTTTTTAAGAGTTTTGTAGTGTAGGAGCTGCTAGCAAAGGATACTGAAGAGGGACAAATCTGTTCAGAGGAAAACTAGAAAAGTATGATATAAAGAAAACCAATGTAAAATAATTAAAAAGGCAAGGTGTTTATTAGTTCTATTGAAAGAAAGAAAATCAAAGAAAGGTGAGAGAGAAAAGGGTACAGGGCACGAGGAACCTAGTAACATTCTGGTAACTTTTGTTTTGAGACAGGATCTTGCTATGTAGCCTAGACTGTCCTTGAACTCACGGTTGTCCTGTCTCAGCTTCCCAAGTGCTGGGAGTACAGGAGTGTACCACCATGCCTGGCTGTAACTGATAATCCTGACCATATATGGTAATTTTAGTGGAAGAGTGGGCTGAAAGACACATTCAAATTTATTGGGAAGTGAATGGAGGTGGAGATGTCAAGAAGAGTGTAATATATTCAAGATGTGTGGACATGAAAGGGAACAGAGAAATGGGTGGTAAGCAGAGGACATGTGTTCAAGCAGTTTGGTATTTATGACATTTATTAGAACACATATTTAGGAAAGGATCCATTACACATGAAAAAGATGATTTGGGTTGAAATAGCAAAAGTACTGGACTGAATTCCTTGAGAAGGTGATAGGGGCTGAGGTTCAAAGCACAAGGGGAAGAGTTTCCTTCATGAGGAAAGAAGGGCACAAGTAATTTAACAATTAAGAATTATTTTCAAATTTTAATTGTTTTAAAATTTTTTCAAATTTTAAATTTTTTCAAATTTCAAAGATTAATAGTACAGGCAAGGGGCTGGGCGTGGTGGCGCATGCCTGTAATCCCAGTGGCTCGGGAGGCGGAGGCGGGAGGATCGTAAGTTTGAGACCAGAGGCAGTCTGCGTAACTTAGTGAGACCCTGTCTCAAAAAAAAGTAAAAAAATGGGCTGAGGTGCAGCTCAGTGGTCCAGCACTTGCAGAGCATGCAGGCGCGAGGCCCTGGGTTCAACTCTGAGTACCGCAAAAAAAAAAAAAAAAAAAAAATAGTACAGGCAAGGATGGCTTTCGGTCCATGTCTTAAATGGTCAATGATTGCTCTGATGTTCTAGCACTTTTTCTTTGCCTCTTCCCTCATAGTAGCTGCATTACTGCTTCAATTTGCTGTGTATACTCCCAGAGTAAGGATCTCTATAAAAGTCTTAAGGCTGAGCTAAGGTCATGAGAAGAAACCAACAAATCAAATGTATTTTGTAATGAATATTAATTTTATAGACAGCAACATGGATATCAACTAGCTCTGGGCTAATGATAACTATGTGCCTTTACTACAAAAGGAAGTACATGAATTATATGATAGTCCTTGTCTGTCTCTTAATAGGATTTTGTTTTTTACTCTGAAGATCACAAATTTGCTTTGGTAGTTCACAACTTCAGAGGCAGCCTGCGTAATTTAGTGAGACCTTGCCTCAAAAAAGTAAAAAAAAAAATGGGCTTAGCGTGCAGCTCAGTGGTATAGTACTTGCATAGCATGCAAGCGTGGGGCTCTGGGTTCAACCCTCAGTACGGAAAAAAAAAAAAAAAAAAAAAAAAAAAAAAAAAAAAAAAAAAAAAAAAAAAAAAAGGAAAGAAAAAAAGGCATGTAAGAAAAGGTAAGAGGTCTGAAAAACTTTACCAAAAAGTGCATATGAACATTTATTAATTTCTCTACATACAAGTAAGGTAATGTGACAATTCTATCTATTTAGGGGGGGGGCTGGTATTTAGCTCAGTTGGTAAAGCACTACTCTGTAGCCTTTGAGGTCCCCGGTTCGATTCCCAGCACCGCAAAAATGGCTTATCAGATAAAAGCAATCAATAAGGAATGTTATCAAGTGGGTAATAGTTTCCATCTGAAGATGATACTTGCCTTTGGATTGTTTGCATCAAACAGACCAGTTGAAATTCCAATCAGCAAGGAATTCTTGTTTTTATTTTTTGGTGGTGAATCAGAGCGAGATCGAAGTGGAGTGGATTCTTCTGGTGAATGCTGAATTAACTGAATTTGAGAGACTAAGTTCAAGTGTTCAGAACGAACTACTTTATGGAAAAATGGTTCTGGTTGTATAGACTTATCAACATCACATTTAGAGTGCTGAGAATCATCTATTCCAGGTTCTGTGGAATAAAGAAGAGATTATGTAAGTTTACACAGTACTTGCAAAGTTCTAAATGGTATTGATAGAGTATGATATTTAATTAATTAATTAATTTATTGTGGTACTGGGGGGGGTTGAACCCAGGGCCTTGTGCTTGCATGCTTTGCAAGAGCTGTACCACTGAGCTGAACTCCCAGCCCACTTTTTTACTTTTTTATTTTGAGATAGTCTCGCTAATATATGCAGACTGCCTCTAGTCTCGAACTTGTGATCCTCCTGCCTTTACCTCCCGAGTTGCTGGGATTACAGGTGTAAGTCACCGTGCCCAGATTCAGAACATATTTAATATAAACTCTATCAAAAAACTTCACATCAGGATAATAAAATCAAAATGTGTGTGTATTTCATAGTGTAAATAATCTTTAAGAAGATATAGTGCTTTATTTTTATAAATATTTGACATGTACTTCTATTATACAATAAATTCTAAAATCAGACACAAATCCAAGGAAATGTGAAAAAATACCCTGCTAAAATGTTCATATTTCTTTCCAGTTTATCTTTGTTCCCACATGTACAAAGAAACTACATTTCTTTCCTTTTTTTTTTTTTTGGTACTGGAGGTTGAACCCAGGGCCTCGCGTTTGCATGCTCTGCAAGTGCTGGACCACTGAGCTGCATCCCCAGCCCACTTTTTTCACTTTTTTTTTTTTTTTTTTTTTTGTGGTACTGGGCGTTGAACTCAGGGCCTCATGCTTGCATGCTCTGCAAGTGCCGGACCACTGAGCTGCACCCCAGCCCAAGTTGTTTTACTTTTTTTGAGACAGGCTCTCACTAAGTTAAGCAGATTGCCTCTGGTCTTGAACTTGTGATCCTCCTGCCTCTGCCTCCCAAACTGCTGAGATTACAGGTGTGTGCCACTGTGCCTGGCTACTTTTTTTACTTTTGGAGACACAGTCTCACTAAGTTACGCAGACTGCCTCTGGTCTCGAACTTGTGACCCTCCTGCCTCTGCCTCCTGAGCCTCTGGGATTATAGGTGTGTGCCACTGTGCCTGGCTAGAAACTACATTTCTCGTATTTTTACTAACACTATCTTTAAAAAGGACAACTTATTTAATGTTCGTACACTGCTTTAGTTTTTGCAAGTAATTCTTCTAATTTTGAACACTCAGTAAGACAACTGTCCAAAAATTTTTACTGCCTATCTTACTAGAAAACTCCAGCGTTATTAGTATAGATTCTAGTGCTCTGTGACTATTACATTTTAAAAAGAATTATAACTGATAAGGAATGTTCTCTATTTATATGTTATCTCTCCAAAAGAAATTGGACTAATGCAATGATGCTTACCTAAATGAATCTCATTAAGTTTGTCCACATTCCTCAAGACTCCATCTTCAGAAATTTCATTTTCCTGAATAGCAACACTGTGTTCCAACCTGCCACAAATGGGTATACCAGTGAAAAACACATAGTTTACTAGAAATAAAAACATTCTCATATAAACAAAATGGAACACAAGTTCACTAGCATCCTGTGATCCCTCTTCCAAGTATTTTTCTCTTTTATGTATACTCTCTTTTGTAAGAAAAACCCACCAATCATTAATCATTGATTATTTATACATTCTTTTACAGTATTTAAATTGATACAAATTTGGGAAAGGACACTGAATTCCAATGTAACTTGTAAAAATGTAATTGATCCAGAAAATAGATTTCTACTTTTTTTATTTTTTTAGTACTGGGGAGTTGAACCCAGAGCCTCATGCATGATGGGCAAGTGCTCTATTACCAGCTGCATCCTCAGCCACTCCTCCCTTTTCTTTCTTTCTCTTTTTAAAATTTTGACACAAGGTCTCACTAAGTTGTACGGGATGCTTCTTGCCTTGAACTTGTAATCCTCCTGACTCAGCCTCCAAACTGCCAGGTTTATAGGCATGTCTTACAGCATCCAGCTCCCCAAAATTACACTTCTGTTTTTCTATCTTAGAGATAAATATGCACAAAAATCACCTTATGCAAAATGATTAATCACAGCATCATTTGTGATATCAATAAAAGTCCATTAAGTAGGAAACTTATTAAATTGTATTATATCAATACAAAGGAATATGAAAAAAAAAGGGAGAAAGTCTTGATTATTGACTAAAAATAAACAAGGTGAAAAATACTATGTACATTATACCAACAAGTGCATTTTTAAAAGGAGGAAGACTAATATTTTTGTTTATACATATAAAAAATTATCTGACAGGAGGAAAGGGTGGAAATTGTCTAGATGGAGATCAAGGTAGGCAAGATATTTTACTGTGTATCTTCATATACTTTACATAATTGTTGATTTCTGACCCTTGTAATATCTACTAAGAAATAAAATTATAGGGTACTACAATATTAGGATGCTGAATTAAAACAGTTTATCATAGTGTTATTTTTATTCTTTATTAGCATATATTAACTGTACCAAATGGGTTTCCCTCTGACATTTTCACTTATGTATAAAATGTACTTTCATATATCCCCCCACCATATTATATTTTTAATAAGGTATTACAAAAGGGACCTGGATTTTGAAATGGAAGGACACAGACATGACATACTCAGTTTCTTTTGTTTCTTCTTCCTCACTAATCCACACATCAGTAACAATATGTGGCAAGCCCTCATCCTTGGTTTTCTCACTTGGCTCTTGTAGAATTTCTGTTTCCAAATCATCAGGTTCTGCAACACAAAAACAGAATAAGAATTGTGTCAAAGTAAAAATTGTTGGGAAAAAACTGAATAAACCTTCTATAAGTAGTTTTAGGCTAATATATTAATTATAATAGAAAAATCAAATGTTTTATCCACTGGTCTTTAATCTTATTATTGTGTAAATTCTAGTTCAGTCATTTTTGAAATGACACTAATGCCTTTTCACGACAGTAAAAATAAATACTGTATACTATATTTTTCAATATATAAATTTTTCTTTATTAAAATTTTGTTGTTATTGTTGTTAGGTGCTGCTGAGTCAGTGTCTGACTCATAGCAACCCTACGTACAACAGGTGAAACATGAATGTCATGCTTCTCTGCTATTCATAGGGTTTTCAATGGCAGACTGTTTTTTGGGAGTGGGTTGCTGGGTCCTTCTCCCAGGCCTACAGAACCTGGTGTTCCCAGGCAGTCTCTCATCCAAGTACTAACCAGGTCCGACCCTATTTAGCTTCTGGGATCTGATGGGATCGGCTGCCACAGTGGTACAGATGCAGGCTTATTAAAATTTTAGTAATATGTTAATTGGTTTAAAGAGGGCATAAAAACTAACTTAAAGAATAAAGAATAAAGATATCTCTGGTTATAAATATATAAGAACAGACTGCAGCTGGGCGAGGTGGCACACACCTGTAATCCCAGCGGCTCGGGAGGCGGAGGCAGGAGGATCTCAAGTTTGAGATCAGAGGCAGTCTGCGTAACTTAGGGAGACCCTGTCTCAAAAAAGTAAAAAAATTGGGCTGGGGGTACATCTCAGTGGTCCAGCATTTGCAGAGCATGCAAGCACAAGGCCCGGGGTGCAACCCCCAGTACCAGAAAACAAACAAACAAACAAACAAACAAAGTACAGACTGATATTAGTTACTAGTAAGTAAAGGTAAACTTTCTGGTTTTGCTTGCAGTAGTAAGGGGCCGAATCCAGGATCTTGCACCTGCTAGATAAGTGCACCACCAGTGAGCTGCACCCTCAGCCCCTTTTTGTACTTTTTTTTTTGTTTCCCTACCTCCCTCCCTTCTTCCTCTCCCCCCCTACCTTCCTTTCTTTCCTTCCTTCCTTCCTTCCTCCTTCCTTTCTTTCTGTGGTACACTGGGTAGTTGGACCTATGGCCTCATGAATACTTCTGCAAGCATTCCACCACTGAGTCACACCTCCAGTCCATTTTTTACTTTTCATTTTGAGATAGGGTCTTGCTAAATTATGCAGGCTGCCTCTCGCCTTGAACTTGTGATCCTCCTGTCTCTGTCACTGGGATTATAGGTGTGTGTTGTTGTGCCTGTCCAATTTTTTGAGACCGTGTCTTGCTATGTTGTGCAGGCTGCCTCTGGCCTTGAACTCCCCATCTTCCTGCCTCCACCTACTGAGTTGCTGGGATTATAGGTGTGCACAGGTATGCCTGGCTGGTAAAGGAAATTTTAATCTTCAAAAATCTATTTTCCACCCAGGCGCAGTGGTGCACAGCTGTAATCCCAGTGACTTGGGCAGCTGAGGCAGGAGGATCATGAGTTTGAGGCTATAGGTAGCCTGTGTAACTTAGTGAGCCCTGTCTCAGAATGAAAAAAATAAAAAGTGAGCTAGGGGGTGCATCCCAGTAGTGGAGTGCCCTGGGTTCAATCCCCCAGTACTGGAAAAATAAAATATATCTTCCAACAACCAAAAGAAGGATAAAAAATAGAACTATTTCTTGGACTTTTACAATGATACTGAGAACATAATTGGCATGTACTAAATCTACATTTCTATGCCCTCAAATGATTAACAACTAGGATACTACCTGTGGTTTTAGTGAGACTGGGTCATACTGTGTAGCCCAGGCTGGCCTAGAGCTTGTGATCCTTCTTCCTCATGCTCCTAGGTGCTGGTATTACAGGCATGTCCCACCAGGCCTCTTTTTCTGGCAGTGACTTTTTTTTTTTTTTTTAAACTTACCTGGTATTTTCTGAAAGTAAATAATGATGAGAGGATGATTCTTTGTTAGTTTCTTTTTTTCTTTTTCTAATTAAGATGATATACTACCTTATTTACATCAACATCATCCCTTCTTTCTTCCCTGGAATCCAGACACACTTTCCTTCTCTATTTTTATTTTCCAATTATCTGTACTATTTTGAAAGATAACTGACACTATGCCAGTCCTTACAGATTTTACTCCTTACTCATATGAAAATTTTGGTCCTTCATACAACGTAAGCATTTGGGAGTAAAACCCTTTATTTTATTTTTTAATGTCTAATTCTGTTCTGTATTACTGCAAGCCGTATCAGTATCAACTTATTCTCATTCTATAAACTTGAATTGTGACTATGTTGTCCATGAAGCCTAAAATATTTACTGATTCTTTGCTGAAAAATTCTGCCAACCAACCCCTGCCTGCGATATACAGTCTCTCCTGTATGCCTAAGAACTGTTTTTAATTTCCCTTCTCCCTTCCCCTTCTCCTCACCGCCTTCTTTTTTAAAGAAAAGGCAGATGAAACGTCTTAGTCCAGACTAATATAACAGAATATTACACATGAGGTAGCTTAAATAACAGCAATTTATTTCTCATAGTTTCAGAGGTTGCTATCAGGGGGCCAAGAAGACTACTTTGGAACAAAGTCTTCTTTCTGGTTTGCAGACAGGCTTTTCCTCTGTATCCTCACATGGCAGAGCGCACAGGGCTAGCTAGCTCCCTTCTTTAAGGATACTAATGCCATTTATGAGGTTTTAGTGTCAGGTTCTCATTCCTTCCAAAGGCTGGAATTCCAAATACCATCACATTGGGGATTAGATTTTAACATATGAATTTTTGAGGAATACAAACATTTACCTCACCACAGATTCTAGTAACTATGATTCTAATGAATAAGATTGTTTAAGTTATGGTGGTGAATTGAAGGTGGTTACATGTTGCAAGATCTCTGACACTCTCCTTTGAAGAAACTGTTTCTCTTCCCCTTTAGTTTTGGCTGGCACTGTGATTTCTTTGACTAAAGGAATACAGTGGAAGTGACGCTATCAGTGCTAGGCTGAATATTTTAGAAAACTGGCACCTTTTGCTTGGTATCTGTTGTTGTTATTGTTAGGTAGCGTGGAGTCAGTGTCTGACTCATAGTGACCCTATGTACAACAGGCGAAACACTATTGTCAGTGCTTCTCTAGTATTCATAGGGTTTTCATAGGATTGATTTTTGGGAGTGGGTTGCCGGGTTCTTCTCCTAAGCCTACAGTATCTGGTGCTCCCAGGTGGTCTCCCATCCAGGTACTAACCAGGCCTGACCTTGCTTAGCTTCTGAGATCTGATGGGATTGGATGCCACAGTGCTATGGCTGCAGGCTTGCTTAGTATCTAGAAGTTTGAATTATCATGAGACAAGTTCAGTTATCCTAGA
This sequence comes from Pedetes capensis, assembly GCA_007922755.1. Classification (NCBI taxonomy): domain Eukaryota; kingdom Metazoa; phylum Chordata; class Mammalia; order Rodentia; family Pedetidae; genus Pedetes; species Pedetes capensis. Next base: position 8,320 of record VMDO01036471.1, read on the forward strand.
AACATCACGTGGTAATGCTCTGAGAATAAAATGAAGAACAGGAGCCCATTAAGCCCTTTCAAGGTGCCAGGCAAGAGTGACATCCTCTTGAACCCTTCAGAAAAACTCAACTGAGGACTAGTAATTGATACTCTGTGTAGTGGATGCTACACAGAGCAGAAGAATCTTTTCAATTACTGACTCACAGAAGTGTGAGATAAAATAAAGTAGTTGTTTTAAGTTTTAGGAGTAATTTGTGTTGCAGCAATAGGTAGAAAGCAATAGGTAACTGAAATAGAATTTCATATCAGAAAGTAGGGTGCTGACATAAAAACCTAAAATAAGTGCACTGGCTTTGGTACCGTGCAACAGGCATAAGTCCGAAGCCCTTCAAGGAGATGGCTGATGGGAGACTGGCCAATGGAAAAAACGGTATTTGAGGCTGAACAAAAGGGGATTCTTATTACATAGAAGCAGGAAATCTGGTATCTGTAGTAATAAGGAAGACAGAAAATGTACTTTATAGATTCAATGACCTAGTTAGGGAGCTATCAAAGCAGAAGTTGAAAGTCCCAGTTACTACTTGTAGTAACCTCTGATAAAGTACAAGATGAGATAGACTGATTGAAGAACTCTTTTGATTATGGGAATTTAGAAGAGATACTGAGAGCCAAGGATATTTACTTTTGAGAGGCAGCTATTCTCTTGCTTTTGCTGCCTCTCAAATGAAGACATGTCCTTAAGATAAAGACTAATTCAGGGCAGAAAAATGTGGCCTGAGGGCAAAGATGAAGTCAGTGTGGCCATAAGCTCTTGTGTTAGAGCACAAAAGATTTAAGGGCAAGTCCACTGGCCAAAAGAAGTTCTAAGGATTCCAAATCACTGTCTCAGAGCATCTACATAGACAGTTTAAGGCAGAGAAGGGCCTGCCTCAATAATAGCGGCTTTTGTCAAGTGCAGTGAATGTCAATAACGTTCACAGAAAACTCACAACATTATTTAGAAAGTCTACTTTTGGAGGCACTGTCAATACAGACAGAAAAGGACAGAAATTTCAAAAGAGAAGAGCCTCAGGGAGAAGCATCAATGTTGGGAGCAAAAGAAGCAGGCTGACAATGCTGCTTCTGTCTGGATTTCAGAATTCCCGTAGACAACAACAGCTATGTACTTCCCATTTTCTACGTTTTTGAAAAGGAGTCGCTAGGCCTGTCTCACCACTCTGTTTCATATATAGAAGTAACTAATTTTTTTTTTTCCTTCAGTACTGTGGGTTGAAGCCAGGGCCTCGCGCTTGCATGCTTTACAAGTGCTGGACCACTGAGCTGCACCCCCAGCCCATTTTTTTTTTTTTTTTTTTTTTACTTTTTGAGACAGGGTCTTGTTAAGTTCCGCAGACTGCTTCTGGTCTCGAACTTGTGATCCTCCTGCCTCCACCTCCCAAGCCGCTGGGATTACAGGTGTACGCCACCACGCCTGGCCACTAATTTTTCTTTTTTACTTATAGGTCTTCAGATTGTTGTTAGGTGTTGTCGAGTCCAGACCAACTCATAGCAAGCATCCCTATGTACAACAGAATGAAACACTCCTCAATACTGTGCCAGGCGCGTGATCTATCCATCTAGTTGAGGATCTTTTTTTTCGGTGACCTGTCCCTCTCCCAAATATGATGTCCTTCTCCAGGGATTTGTCCCTCCTGACAACATGGCCAAAATATGTAAGATGCAGTCTAGCCATCCTTGCTTCCAAGGAGCACTCTGGTTGCACTTCTATGACAGATCTGTTGGGTTTTTTGGCAGTCCATGGTATATTCAATATTTATCTCCAGCACCACAATTCAAAAGCATCAATTCTACTCATGTCTCTCTAATTCCATGTTTAGCTTTCACAACCATATGTTGCGACTGAAAATACCATGGTACAAGTCAGGTGCACCTTCGTCTTCAACGTGACATCTTTACTTTTCAATACTTTAAAGAGGTCTTTTGCTGCAGCTTTTCCAAATGTAATGTGTTTTTTGATTTCTTGACTGTTGCTTCCATGGGTGTTGATTGTAGAACGAAGTAAAGCAAAATCCTGGACAACCTCAATCTTTTCTCCATTTATCACAAAGTTGCTTACTGACCCACTTATAAGGATTTTTGTCTGTTTATGTTGAGTGGTAATCCTTACCAAAGGCTGTGTTCTTTGATCTTCATCAGTAATGTTTCAAATCCTCTTTATTTTCAGCAAGCAGAGTTGTGTCATCTGCATAAGACAGGTTGTTAATGAATCTTCTTCCAATCATGATGCTGGATTCTTCTTCATAAAGTCCAGCTTCTCAGATTATTTGCTTAGCACAGAAAGTAAAGAGGTATAATGAAAGAATACAGACCTGATGCACACTTTTCTTGACTTTAAACCGAGCAATGTTTCCTTGTTTATGTCAAATGACTGCTTCCTGGTCCATGTACAGATTCTTTATGAACACAATTAGGCACTTTGGTATTCCCATTCTTTGCAGTGTTATCCATAATTTGTTATGTTCCACATAGTCAAATGCCTTTGCAGAGTTGATAAAACAGACACCCTTCTAATATTCTCTGCTTTCGGTTAATACAGATCTGACATCAGCAATGATGTCCCTGGTTCCATGCCCTCTTCTGAATCCTGCTTGATTTTCTGGTAATTCCCTGTCTACATACTGCTGCAGTTGCTTTTGAATGATCTTTAGTAAAATTTTGCTTGTGTGTGATATTAATGATATTGTCTGATAGTTTGCACATTCAGTTGGATCCCCTTTTTTGGGAATAGACACAAATATGGATCTCTTCCAGTCAGTTGGCCAAGTAGCTGTTTTACAAATCTCTTGGCATAAACAAGTTAGCACCTCCAGTAGAGCATCTCCACTGGTATTCCGTCAATTCCTGGAACATTGCATTTCACCAATTCCTTCAATGCAGCTTCCACTTTGTCCTTGTATACCATTGGTTCCTGATCATATGCAACCTCTTGAAATGGTTGGTCATCCACCAATTCCTTTTTGTATAATGACTCTGTGTATTCCTCCCATAGTCTTTTGTGTTTCCTCCATCATTTAATATTTTCCCTGTAGAATACTTCACTCTTGCCACTCGAAGCTTGAATTTTTTCTTCAATACCTTAAGATTGAGAAAAACAGAGCATGTTCCTCCTTTTTGGTTTTCTGTATCCAGCTCTTTGCACATGTTATACAAATATTTGATTTTGTCTTCTTGAGCTGTCCTTTGAAAGCTGTTTAGTTTGTTAACTTCATCATGTCTTCTTTTTTCTTCAGCTGCTTGATGTTCAAGGGCAAGTTTCAGAGTCTCTTTTTTGACATGTATTTTGGTCTTCAGATTGAGTACTTGAAAAACTGAACCCAAGGAAATTCAGCACATAGGCCTGACTTTGATAATATTAACTTAGACTTTGAGTTCATGTTATAATGGGTGAAACTTTGAGAAGGGTGAATGTATTTTGTATGAAGGAGAAATGTAAATAATTTGAGGGCTAAAGGCAAAACATGGAAGATTAAAGATGGCTACAAATTCTTTAACACTTCCATTTGAGAAGTGTGCCCTATTTCCCCTCTCTTTGAATCTAAGCTGGTCCGTGGTTGCTTTGACTGATGAAGTATGGCAGAAGTCATACTGTGACAGTTTACTGACTAGCTTTTAAGCAAGTTTCACCTTAGAATCCTTAGTCTTTGAGATGACTATAAATTCTTTAACACTCTTCCCTCTGAGTGGTGAGCTCTATTTCCCTTCATTTAAATCTAGCCCTGGGCCATTATATAAGTTGCATGACCTGGCTAAGAAGAGTCACAGAATAGCCCTGAGAGTACATGAAGAAGGAGAGAGGTCAATCTTAACTTAGTCTTCTAGATCTACCTTCTGAGACAGCAGTAAAGCCATCTCGGACCTGTCAGATGGCCTCACTGGCAGCTGAATACCACATCAAGTGATCTTTGAGACAAAGGCACTTGCATAAGAAAAATAACATTACCTTCTGGTTTCAATGACGTCTGTGGAGATGCCTCACTAAATGTCATACTCTTTGTCTCAAAAGAAGAGTCAACAGTAGTTGATGGGTTTATTTCATGTGAAATACATTGTACTTTTTCTTCTTCAATGACTAATGGCTTGTATTTTTCCCCTTCAGGAGAAATCTCTGTAAAAATAAAAATTGAAAACTCATGCTAGTTCTCAATCCTTGAGTCAAGCGTTGACACATAAAATAATGAGATTTAATGGTGACTTAAGGACCCAGAAGCTGCCTATTCCTAAAACAATTAGCCACTGAAAACCCTATGAATAATAGATGTGTACTGTCAAGTACAGTGCCAGAAAATGAGCCTCCCGGGCTGGAAGGCATTCAAAAAGTGACTGGGGAAGAGCTGCCTCCTCAAAGTAGAGTCCACTTTAATGACTATAGTGCAGTAAAGCCTCTGGGACCTCCTTTGCTGATGTGGCATGACTCAAAATGGGAAGAAAGATAATGGCTGCAACAATAGGTTCAAACATAAAAAGACTGTGTGCATGGCACAGTGCTGGGTAGTGTGCTTCATTCTGCTAAGGGCCACTATGAGTTGGATCTGATTCCAAGGTACCTAACAACAAAAAACCTGATAGAATAAAAATATTGAACCTAATTTGAGTTGAATTATTCAAACGAATACACAAATTTTGATGATTTACTTATAAAGGCAGAAATTTATTATTAAAACAAACTAGCCCATTAAAACATACCTTCCACATTTCCTTCTGGTTTCAATGACGTCTGTGGAGATGCCTCACTAAATGTCGTACTCTTTGTCTCAAAAGAAGAGTCAACAGTAGTTGATGGGTTTATTTCATGTGAAATACACTGTACTTTTTCTTCTCCAATGATTAATGGTTTGTATTTTTCCCCTTCAGGAGAAATCTCTGTAAAAACAAAAATTGAAAACTCATGCTAGTTCCAAAATGATTTGAATCTTATTTGTAATGACATTTAGGGAAAAGTTTTAAAAAACTGCATTCTTTTTTTTTATTGGAAAAATTTTAATGTACACCTTAATGTGATTCATTCTGACATGCTTTCCATTGTGACATTTCCATATATGCATTTTGTTGTACATTATACATATAAGTTCCCCCTTACCCTCTTGTGCGCTTCCTCGCCCCGTCCCACTCTCCCACCAAAGACTTCTCTTCCATTTGCTTGTCTTTTTATGGTTATATTTTTCTATATGGGGCTGGGATTTAGCTCAGTTGGTAGAGCACTGTGCTCCAGTCTCTGAGGTCCCGAGTTCAATTCCCAGCACCACAAAAATGGGAGAAGGGCCTGGCAATCCACTCCCAAGGCAATCCCGAAACAGCCATTAAAAACCCTATGAGGGTCACTATGAGTCGGATACCGACTCGACGGCACCTAACAACAATTTTTCTATATATCCTTGGGTTCCAGTTCTGTTTAAGATAGAAACTTTTTCTGCAGTGAACTTTCTTTTTACATTGTCAGAACTATTACACACATTTTCTAGACCATCTATAATAATACCATTCTTAGTTTTTTTTTATGTTCCGACCTCTGTATAGGATTTTTCCTTCTTATAATTTTGATTTAGCTCCCACATATGAGTGAAAACATGTGGTATTTCTCTTTCTGAGCTTGTTTTCATTCACTTAAAATAATTTTCTCCAATTCCATCCATTTTGCTGCGGATGGCATTATTTCATTTTTTTTTATTGCTGAGTAGTATTCCATTGTATATATGTACCATAATTATTTTTTACCCATTCTTCTGTTGAAGGGCACTTCGGTTGATTCCATATCGTTGCTACTGTGAAAAGTGCTGCATTGAGGTGCAGGTGTCTCTGTGGTATGATGACACATCTCCTTTTGGGTAAATTCCCAATAGTGTTAGACCTGGGTCATATGGCAGATCAATTTTTAGTTTTTTAAGATACTAAACATCAACAAAACAAAAATCCTTACGACTGGGTCAGCACGAAACTTCACAATAAATGGAGAAAAGATTGAGGTTGTCCAAGATTTTGCTTTGCTTGGCTCTATAATCAACACCCTCGGAAGCAGCAGTCAAGAAATCAAAAGACGCATTGCTCTAGGAAAAGCGGTGGCAAAAGATCTCTTTAGAGTATTGAAAAGCAAAGATGTCACATTGAAGACGAAGGTGCGTCTGACTCATGCCATGGTATTTTCAGTGGCATCATATGGTTGTGAAAGCTGGACACTGAACAAGAGAGACAGAAGAAGAATTGATGCTTTTGAATTGTGGTGCTGGAGACGTCTATTGAATATACCATGGACTGCCAAAAGAACCAACAGATCTGTCCTAGAAGAAGTACAACCAGAGTGCTCCTTGGAAGCAAAAATGGCCAAACTGCGTCTTACATATTTTGGACATGTAGTCAGGAGAGAACAATCCCTGGAGAAGGACATCATGTTTGGGAGAGAGGCAGGTCAACGCAAAAGAGGAAAACCCTCCACCAGATGGATTGACACAGTGTCTGCAACAATGGGCTTAAACATAAATAAGATGGTTTGCCTGGCACAGAATCGGCAAGTGTTTCGATGTGCTGTACATAGGGTCGCTATGAGTCAGACTTGACTCGACGGCACCTAACAACAACAACAACAACAACAACAACATCCATATTGATTGGGGCTGGGATTTAGCTCAGTTGGTAGAGGGCTGCGCTGCAGTCTCTAAGGTCCCGAGTTCAATTCCCAGCACCGCAAAAATGGGAGAAGGACTTGGCAATCCACTCCCAAGGCAATCCTGAAATAGTTAGCCATTGAAAACCCTATGAGGGTTGCTAT
>VMDO01036472.1:0-15121 GCA_007922755.1 Pedetes capensis
ATCCTTGGGTTCCAATTATGTTTAAGATCAAAACTTTTTCTGTAGTGAACTTTCTTTTTGCATTGTCAGTACTATAACATGAATTTTCTAGCCCATCTATATTAATACCATTCTTTGGTATTATTGGTTTTATTATAATTATTTCCAGGACTATTAAAGTTGTGCTGTTCACCCTAAGGTCACCCCCTCCCCCATTCCTTATTCCTCCTTGTTCCTCCTCTCCCAGCTCTGCTCTCCCAGGATTTCCTCCTTTTGATAGATCTCTCCCTCCTTTTTTTGCATTCTCCAAATTGTCCCTTCTCTGCTACGTCTTTACCTTAAAAAAAGATTTTTTTTGTATTATGTTCCAACCTCTGCATAGGATTTTTTCCTTCTTATAATTTTGATTCAACTACCACATATAAGTGAGAACATGTGGTATTTCTCTTTCTGAGCTTGTGTTTGTTCACTTAAAATAATTTTCTCCAATTCCATCCGTTTTGCTGCAAATGGCCTTATTTTATTGTTTTTGATTGCTGAGTCGTGTTCCATTGTGTATTTGTACCACAGTTTTTTTTATCCATTCTTCTGTTGATGGGCACTTGGTTGGTTCCATATCCTTGTTATTGTGAAAAGTGCTGCATTGAACATGGACATTCAGGTGTCTCTGTAGTATGATGACACATCTCCCTTTGGGTAAATTCCCAATAGTGTTATAGCTGGGTCATATTGTAGATCTGTTTTTAGTTTTTTAAGATACCTCCATATTGATTTCCAAAGTGGTTGGACTAATTTACAGCTCCACCAGCAGTGTAAGAGTGTTCCCTTTTCTCTGTAACCTCACCAGCATTTGTTGTTATTTGTTTTATTGATCTTGGCCATTCTTACCGGAGTAAGGTGGAATCTTAGAGTTGTTTTAATTTGCATTTCCCTAATAACTAGGGATATTGAGCATTTTTTCATGTGTTTCATGGCTTCACAGGCCTCTTCAATTGAGATCTGTCTATTCAGTTCCTTTGCCCATTTGTGTATTGGGTTGTTTTCTTGGGTGTTTGTTATAAATTCTGGTAATTAGACCTTTGACTGATGTATAGGATGTGAAAATTTTTTCCCATTCAGTGGGGATTTCCTTGACTCTGTTAATTGTTTCCTTTACTGTACAGAAGCTTTTTAATTTTAGAATGCAAGATCATATGGCAGCATTTCTCCAGAGGGGCATTATGTACACTCTGGCTGGATAGTTCTTTCCTATGGGAGGCTGTCTTATGCATTGTAGGATGGTTTGCAGTATCTCTGGTCTACCCTCTAGGTTCTTGAAGCATTTCCTTCCCAAGTTGTGACGACCAAAGTCTCCACATAATGCCCCTGGGGGTGTAAATTAGCCCTTAGTTAAGAATGCTCTCCATGAATAAATCTTTAATTTTGCCATGGCAATTTAAGGCAGCCTTAGAATAGTTGAATCATAGCATGTGAATGCTACAATGATCTTTAGAATATTGTTAGGAAAATGGAGAAATAAAGAAACCAGGGAGGAATTTTGAATATTTTTTGAAGTTGTAGAGGAAAAAGGAATTTAGGAAGGTCATTTCTTTTCTGGCTTGGCTAGCTTTATAAGTGATATAACCATTAACTTAGAATAGAATGCTGGAAGAAGTACAAGTCTTAGAGTTGTACAGTGAGGAAAGAGGAAAATGGCATGGAAAATGGTGAGTTTTTTATGGAATATATAAGTGGATGTATAGAACAAACATTTGGATATACAAATCTGAAGCTCTGGGTTGAGGTTTGAACCAAGGGCCACTGATGTATAGATAACATTTAAAAGGAAGAATGGAAAGGATAAAATAAATCAGGCTTGGTATGTAGATAAAACAGAGCAATGGTTTGGGTAGAGCCTTAGGTTATAAAACATAAAGAAGAAGATGAGGAAAGATGATTTATTATAACCTCAAAAATGAACAGTTAGGATGAGGAACAGGAATTAAAGAGGATAATACCATGAAATTGAATGTACTGGATAGTTTAAGGAAATGTATTTCTCTTAGATCTGGAGGATGGCAAGTCCAATTCAAGGCATTGGCATTTGATGATGTCTTTCTTGCTGTAACCTAAAAGGGTGAATTTCATGACATGGTGAGAGGGCAGGCTTGCATGTTTAATTCTCTCTTCTCCTATACAGCCATGAATCCTATTGTGGGGATCCTACCCTCATGGCTTTAACTAATGCTAATTACTTCTTAAAGGCCTCAATTCCAAATCCCATCAACATCTGAATTTGAGTATTAAGTTTCCAACATGAATGTTTGGGGACAGAGTCAAATAACAGTATTTGCCAAGCAATAATGTTACACAAATTTGTTCACTCACTATTTTAAAACATGTCTTGGATTTAGATCCCAAGGAATCTCAAAAGACATGCACAACTGTCTTCCTTAACCTTTGTCCTGTGTTTAGCTGAGTTCTCATAAAAAGAATCCCATTTAAAACTCATTTAAGATCATACTCGTAAAGGGCAAAGAGAGAACCAAAGTCTAAGACTGTTGCTTTCTAAAGAAATCCATTGATTTTCAATTCAATATCCTTATTCTTAGCCGTAAGTCCACATACATACTTTGTTAAATTATTTGTAAGTTAGTAGTCTATAGAAGTACCAAGTGTTGTGTTTGGGGTTTTATAAGGAAATAGGTAAGTGTTTCCAGAATTTCCAACTTTGAATCTGAGTCTTAAAAACTCCACTTATTTAATTGAATGAGTTATGTCACATTGATACTACCAGAAAATATAAAATGAAATCAGTGGTCTTCTGTCCTCCAATTCCACTCCTGCAATATAATTGTTGTTTAGAATTTAATGTGTGTTCTCTCACCATGTTTCCTTTATTATGCACAAGTATACAACCAAATACACTCTTACATATTTGGGATTTAAAAACTAGGCTTTATTAAATTAGACTAATGTGGAGAAATGGGAACTATTGTAGTCGATCAATGGGAATATAAACAGTTACAAATGTGGAAAATTACATGGAGTATCCTCAAAAACCTAAAAATAGAATTAGTATGTGATCAAGCAATCTCACTTCTAGGTATTTAACAAAAAGATTTGAAATCAGTATAATGAAGAGATGTCTTTACACTCATGTTCATTCCAGCACCATTCACAATAGTAAAGTTATGGAATCCACCTAAGTATCCTTCAATAGATGAATGAGTAAAGAAAATTTGTATGCACACATAATGGAATGTTATTCAACCATAAAAAAGAAAGAAATGTCTTCATTTGCAACAAAGTGAATGGAATTGGAGGACAGTAATCTAAGTGAAATGAGCCAGGAGCAGAAAGACAAGTACTATATGTTCTCATGTGTATGTGGACTCTTATGAAACTCAAAGAAGCAGAGAAAAGATTGGTAGTTAATAGAGGCTTGGGGTAGATAGTGGGAAGTATGAGGGGAGATAATAGTCTAAGTGTGTAAGACCTCAATTAGATAGAACAAATAAGTTTTCTTTACTTTGAGATATATTGCACAGCATGGTGGATATAGTAAATAACAACATATTATACATTTCAAAATCACTGAGAGTAAATTCCAATATTCTTACCACAAACATTAGTACTGAAGGTGATAGATATTGCTATAGTTTAGATATTGTTTGAGTGTGCCCCCCTAAAGGTTCATGTGCTGGGATCTTGGTGCTAAGTGTATCAGTGTTGGAAGGGAGTGTGAAACCTTTTAGGAGGTGTGACCTAGCCAGTTGTGGCAGTGCACACCTGCAATTCCAGCACTTGAGAGGCTGAAGCAGGAGAATGTTGAGTTACTGGCCATCCTGGGCTACATAGTGAAATTCTGTCACAAACAAACAAACAAACAAATTATAGGATGCTTATTGGGCCAAATAAGATTGTGGGAGATTAAGAATACTAAAAATTCAGAGCCCAGGAGATTGACAAAATTAATTTATAAATTCCTACTCAGAAGACATATTCCTTCTGTCTGAATCCACTTTCACTATTTACCTTAGAAAATCTACACGAACTTTCAATGTACCAAACACTGTTGATTTCTAACCCTTATACTTCATGACACATAATTGTAATAAATAACTGGCTTCTCTTATATATATGCAAACATCAGATCTTCTGTGGAACATAGGAAGAACTGAATTACATGATATTTTTCTTCAATTATTGTGCAATGTAAAAAGATCAAAAGGCCTTTATTCAGGATCTGCTATTTACTTGGCATGACCTTGGTTAAATCAATTAACTTCTTTAGACTCTGGTTTCTTAATGTATAAATTAAAGGAAAAAGGAATTTCTAAAGAATTTTCTAATGCCAAAATTGTATGACCCTTAAATTCCATTGAGGATAGAATCTTATGGAACTTAAACTAGTGTTGTCCCTTAAAATGAAAAGGCATCGGTATGATTACCATTGCAATGTGCAAATGTTCTGAAAATCAAATCAATAAAGTGAAATCCTTACTCCTCATTCTTATGCATCGTTTTATTTTGTGATATTAAACAGCTGCTGTGTCCTATCATGGCTGTAGCCCTTCAGTTCTGGTTGAAATAATTCTTATGGTTATGCTGAGAAATAAGGTTAATGCATGATTCAGCACCTTTATAAATCAAAGATTCTATTACAGGCAGAAAATAGCCCAACAATAGCTATTCTATTACACTTCAATGGCATTAGAAAAGAAGAGAATACATCAAGTAGAGAACATAGGTCCTCCCAATATTCTGCAATACAATGAAGACTATGTAGGTTTTAGACATTTCTTCTGTCCAGTAGTTAGCATGGTGATAGTTTTCTTGAATGATATTCTTAGATATACATCTATTTTTTCAGAATATCAATTATCTTATGAGTTTTTACTCTGTGGAGTACAGAGGATAGTTTTTAAAATCTAGTTCAATTACAGTTTTATTTCCTGATGGCTAACAGGGAACAGCTACACAAAATCAGTATTAGGAGAAATATATATTATGTATAAGATGTATTTGTTTATATAATTCATTGATTTGATAAAATACTTATACATAATAAAAATTATTGGTGAAAAATCATTCTAAGGACGTTGTTGTGCAGTCTATCCTCACTCTTCTATTTATAACTCTAACTTCCCAGGTTTATGCTTTATCAGCTGGAGAAGAAGTAGAAATTAATTCTTAATATTTTCTCCATCATTTAAATAGTACAACTTGGAATTGTCACTAAAAAAAAGTCAACAACTGATTGGCCCAATAAGTAGGTTGAGCAATTTACTTCATTCCAGTCACTTTTGGCTTAGAATTTTAAACTTATAAAATTTGTTTGGTATAGCTAACCAATAAATATTACAAAAGGCATGATATTTATAAATTATTTAGTAAACCAAGCCAGTTCATCACATGTTAGAATACCTCATACTAGATGGAAACACTATGGAAAATGTGATAGCAATCTTTATAAAATTTAAAAATTTATAAGAACAGAAAGGACAGAGTAAAGCTCCATCTTGTAGAAATTTTTGGGACACAGGAGTGTTTGAGAATGAGGTGGTGAATGATGAAAAGGGAGAGATAAGGTAAAAGTAGATATTTTCAAAGCCATAACCACCAGGCACGCCGTAAACTTGGCTCTTCTGATTTCTCATTAAAGTTAGTTAGTTTTGATCATAGTCATTTCCCTCCTTTATTCTAGAAAATAACTTACTGAGCCGAGTACAGTTGCACATGCCTGTAATCCCAGCTACTCAGTAGGCTGAGGCCGGAGGATCACAAATTCCAGACTAGAGTCAATCTGTGCAATTTACTGAGACCCTGTCTCAAAAATAAAATTAGAAATAGAGGTGCAACTGGGTAGTATAGCATGAGCAAGGCCCAGTGTTCAACCTCCCAGTACTGAATAAAAAGGAGAAAAAGAAAAGAAAAAAAAAATTCATTGTGAAAATAATGTTTCCTTTAGAACTTGGCGAATAATATATACTTTATAAAGGTACAAACTCATGCTTTATCCATATTTTTTTTCTTTTGCAGTTAATACTCATGAATATAGAAATGCCTTCTTATTTTCCCTAAGTAGCAGGAAATCCATAAGGACTTCTGTTCTTATTATGTGAAGACTAAATAATGCCTTAATTTCACCTTAAAAAGTAGGATTCATATACATGGCCTATCATCACAAGCAATATTCTTGTATAATAACAAAGGAAAAGAATACATTTGGCCAGGAGAAGCTGTACTGCTGAAGGCTACTAAAATTAAGCCAATACATTAAAGTCTTCCCTAAGTATCTAACTCTAATGATATTTTGTAAAATAAAGAGGCATGAAATAATTTAGTAATTTAAAACTGTAGTTGAATTACTGTTTTATTTTCATACTGAAATAAATCTGTTGCTTCTAAGACCCAAAGAAATGATACATTAATATGTCCTCAGTGAAGCAAAATCAATCCTACAGGTCATTGCTTGACTTTGTGGGTTAAAATTGCTTTCAAAATCTTATTATTAGCACTGTTGCATTGGAGGCTTCTAACTCCATTACCACAGAGGTAGGATTTCATTTCTTATTATGATTTCTACCTTTCACAATACAGTTATGAGTACCGGTCCCATTGAGGAGACTTGATTTTCTTAAATTGAACTAAATGGAACTTATTGTCAGTAACTTGTCACAATACAAACTTTCAAAATTTATAAGCTATGGAAAGATGCTGGAAGAACAGATAAATGAACCACTGGCACATTTAGAATGAAATGCCTTAAGAATAGGTGACTGTTTTTATGATTGGATCATTTTACCTTCTTTACCACTTTCTTAATTTAGATTTTCCTCAAGTTGAAATAGAATAGATGAGGGATCCACTTTTGTCATTTTATTTTACTGACAAATCTATACAGTAATTTTTTCTACAGGCTATTTCCCAAATGTCATGAGATTAGAAAGCTGTTTGTTTTTACTCAATTTTAAGTGTTTCTGCACATGAGAAATGAATTGTATTATGTGTGTGCGTACCCAGCGTGTCTCTAAGGGTAGTGGTACTAAAAGTATGCTGCCAATCAATAGGTTTAACATCTAATAAAAATGTTTTCAATGTAGTACAATCCTTTGCTGCAGGCTTCAGCAAAGCATATTTAGTTACCTCTATCTCTTCATTCCTTTTCATTTCCATATGAAAAGTGAGTTTTGTTTTAATCTATTTTTATTTATGTGTACATTAATTCAAGAAACTACATGATACAATTTATATAATCTAGAAGTGGTAGAATACCCTTAACAACTCAAAACAATGCTTATATATTGTCAGAAATATGGATCAACAGAGTAGTAAAGCTTAAATATTACTCTTGAAGTAGCATCTTTAACAGGGCTGGATTTGTTTTTCATCCAAAATAATGGTATCACTCCCTATCATTCTTTAACTACATATGTTTTATTGACTAGAGGAGCTAGAGTAATTATTTTACTTAAACAGTATATTTTGTTTTATTAAGAAAACTAATCTCTGCTCTTTCTCAGGAAAATGTAGCTGAACCTTATGTTGTTGTTAGGTGTCCTTGAGTTGGTATATGACTCATAGTGACAACAAAACACTATTGTCATGCTTCTCTGTTGTTCATAGGGTTTTCAATGGCTTATTTTATTTTTATTTTTTTGGGGGGCATGGGTTGCCGAGTCCTTCTCCCAAGCTTACAGCACCTGGTGTAGCCAGGTGGTCTCACATCCATGTATTAACCGGGGCCAACCCTGCTTAGCTTCTGAGATCTGAAGGGATCCATGGCCACAGTGGTAGGGCTACAGGCAAACCTTATAGTACATGCAAAATTTAAAAGAAAAAAGAAAAAAAAACCTTAAAAAATAGAAATGCCTGCCTTATATTCAAGTTTCTTATTTTAATTGTATTTTTTCAATTTAGGAAATTCACATTTAAGCTTCATTAGGATTGCATGCAGTTGAAAAAAATTGAAATTATCTAGTAGATTTGAGTTTAAATAGACAATCTAAGAAAAAAACCCAGATCTCAATGTTTCCTACCAGGAAGAGATTATACCTTACATTAAATTATGATCCCTGATGGACAACTGAGGAACTGTAATGAGGGAGGAAGAAGCCTCTAGTAGGAACATTAGGAAAATATTGATGGTAAAGACAATTCTATGAAACATAAACTCCATAATAAATGTTAATGAAGAGTTGCAAAATCATATACTCTATCTGTATTTATCAGTGATATAAATTCAAACCTTTCTTTGTATTCTAAGTTTCTTTACAGATACATCTTCTGCCTTATCCTCCATAAGACTAGTATCTATCTGGGGATGCTGCATATAGTTGTGAAAATTGCTCATTACACACTCACCATTACACTCTAGTGCTGAGTTGCATCTCCTAGGATGCCCACATAGATATTGTTTGGGGCTGAAGCTTCCTGCCTCTATTTTATGGATAATTGCTTCCTCTTTTAATGTGTGTTCTTGAATGGACAGTGATCTTTTTCCATGCTTCCTGTGTCATGATTACTTATGAAAGGGCATTTTAGAAATCTGAAGCTTTAAAATTTGCCTTCAGTTAGTTTGACCGTATATTCTGATTTGCATGGGACATTCCTAGTTTGTATCAGTCACTACTAAGTGGTTATTCACAGTGCTTATTTCTGTTGTCTGTGATAAGCTGAATAATGTACCTCCAAAGATATCCACATTTATTCATTGGAACTTGTGAATGTTATATGGCAAAAAAAGTCTTTGCCAATATGATTAGGGCTGGGATTTAGCTCAGTCGGTAGAGCACTGCTCTGCAGTCTCTGGGGTCCCGAGTTCAATTCCCAGCACCGCAAAAATGGGAGAAGGATGTGGCAACCCACTCCCAAGGCAATCCCGAAACAATCTGCCATTGAAAACCCTATGAGGGTCACTATGAGTCAGACACGACTCGATGGCACCTAACAACAACAACAACAACAACAACAATATGATTAAGGATTTTGAGGTAGGGATGATTGTCTGGGCTAGCCTAAATGCAATCACATGTGTCTTTATGAGGGAGGCAGAGGAAAATTTAATACACACAAATGAGAAAGTGGTGTTATTATAGAGTAGAGATTAGAGTTATAAAGCCACATGGCAAAGAATGTTGGCAGCTACCAGAAGCTGGGAAGAGTCGAGGAAGTAAGTTTCTTTTAGAGAAATGAAGGGGGCATGGCTCTGCTAAAACATTGGTTTTGGCCAAGAGAAACAGATATGGGACTTCTAGCCCCAGAACTGTGAGAAAACAAATCTACTACTACTACTACTACTACTACTACTACTACTACTACTACTACTATTATTGTTGTGCTGACGATTTAACTCAGGGCCTCATGTCTGCTAGGCAAGCACTCTATCACTGAGCTATATTCATAATACAAATTATAATTTGCTTTTTTAAGCAAATCTAATTTGTGGTAATTTTTTATAGCTGCCATCAGAACCTAATAGATTGTCAAAAGTGTCCCATTTTGGAGGATAAATATTTTCACTCTACCTCCAAACCATGAATTCTCTCTCCCATTCTTAGGTCATAAAAGTTCATTCCACTGGGCAAATGGAATCTCAATTTCTAATAGTAGACAACCAATCTCATAGCTATCTTAACACATTCTGTGATGTTTCAGGCCACATAACAAAAATCTTAGGTGGCTTCAGTACATCATTGTTTGACATGTTAGTCACTCTGTCCCCCCAGTTTCTTATTTTTATCAAATTCAGTCTTTTTGTCTGTTCAAATTTATATCTCTCCCAAGATTTTTCAATGTGTCTGGTTTCCTTGTTTCTTAAGTTCAACTTCTCTATTATTTGGGCTGGGATTTAGCTCAGTTGGTAGAGTGCTGCTCTGCAGTCTCTGAGGTCCCCAGTCCAATTCTGGGCACCACAAAAATGGGAGAAGGAAGTGGCAATCCACTCCCTAGGCAATCTTGAAACAATCAGTTATTGGAAACCCTACAAGGGTCACTATGAGGTGGATAGGACTCGACGCCACCTAACAACAACAACAACAACAACAACAACAACAACAACAACATATTCAGACTACTACAATTGTTTTCATCAACATAGAAACCCCAGAGATTAAGATCCTTCTGCTTTCTCTCAAGCTGTTAACCTGGTCATTTCCTTTCTCCCCCTCTCAGCTACCTGTTGATTGTTGTTGTTGTTGTTGTTAGGTGCCAGCGAGTTGGTATCTGACTCATAGCGACCCTCATAGGGTTTTTAATGGCGACTGTGTCGGGATTGCCTTGGGAGTGGATTGCCAGGCCCTTCTCCAATTTTTGCGGTGCTGGGAATTGAACTTGGGACCTCAGAGAATGCAGCACAATGCTCTACCAACTGAGTCAAATCCCAGCCCTGCCTGTTGATTATCTATATTATATTCAAGTTTTCGCAACTTTAAACTCTTATCGTTTTATCACACCCAACTGAAAAAATCATAGCTCTGTAAACAATTCAATATTCTTCTATCATCACCCCTATATTGAGTTTAATAGACCCAGTTGCTGAAAAAATAGCATCACTCTATATTGTTTTGTTGTTCAGTGCCATTGAGTTGGTTCCAACTCAGCAACTTTATATACAACAGAACAAAACACTCTCTAACACTGTGCCATGCACATGATCCCTTTTATATTTAAGCCCATTGTTACAGACATTATGTCAATACATCTAGTTGAGGGTCTTCCTTTTTTTTGCTGATCTCTCATTCTCCCAAACATGATGTTCTTCTCTAGGGATTGGTTCCTCTTGACAGCATGTCCAAAATACCTAAGACACAGTCTAGCTATCCTTGCTTCCAAGGTGCACTCTGGTTTCACTTCTTTTAGTGCAGTGAAAAATAAACAGGACTAACCCTCTAACACAACTGCAGGACTCGTTGTTGTTTGGATCAGTGCCTTTGAGACCTTGCAAACAGGTTCCCAGGGATGTGCTGTTCCAGGTTTCAAGGAGTTTCTGTAAACTTAGTTTAGATCAGGTGACACCTGCTGAATCTTACAGATAACCACAACTGCTTTGTTCTGTATGATTACTTTGTTCTTTTTGTATACTTTGAACTTATTTTAACTGCTTTGATGTTATATGTTAATTAGAACTAGATTGATGTAGAAAGCTGGAAAAAAAAAAAAAGAAAAAACCATTCAGCCTAGGAGGCAGCACTCAACTTCCTGCCAGAGCTGAGTCCTTTGCTGAAAACTCACCTGATTGAGTCTGTCTCATTTTGAGGTCCCGAACAACAACATTTTAGGACACATCTACTGGTTCTTTTGGCTACTGTTGTTAGGTGCCATTGATTCATGTCCCAACTCATAGTGACTCTTGTAGGGTTTTCAGTGGCTGATTGTTTAGGATTGGACTGCCACATCTTTTTGGAGTGCTGGGGATCAGACCCAAGTCCTCAGAAAGTATGGAGCAGCAATCTACCAACTGAGCTAAACCGCAGCCCTGGTTCTTTTGGCAATTCATGGTATATTTGATATTTGTCTCCAACATCATAATTCAAAAGCATGTTATTCTCCTGTCTCTCATTCACTGTCAAGCTTTCACAAGCATATGATAGGACTGAAAATATCATGGCACAAGTCAGGTGCATCACTCTGTTGATAGAATAAATTCATATTTACTAATGCAATTGGGGCAGGAGTAGCACTGACAATAATTTTTGGCCAACATTATTTTTCATTTCTTTCAGCTAATGCATAATTTCTTTCCTGTCCTTGTATTCCACTGCATCTATTTTTACTCATTGTCAGCTGGTTAGTGTAAATTTTGTTTTAAATCTATAAGTGAACATGCTCAAGTTAGAAACTTCTCAACATTAGGTATCTAATTCATAGTATTTTCATGAATATCAATTTTTACCTCCTTTTTGCTTCTCTTGGAAGAAGAATATTCACTGTATACTCGTGCTCTTGATGAAATTTCCTCCTATATCCTCCTTGAGTTTGATTATCGTTCATCTTTCAAAAATTTTCCCATTTCCCTAACTTTCTGTTACTTTATGTCTGCAAATACACTCAAATATACACAAATATACTCAAATAACGTTTGACTGGGCTGGGATTTAGCTCAGTTGGTAGAGTGCTGTGCTGCAGCCTCTGAGGTCCTGATTTCAATTCCTAGCACCGCAAAAAATGGGAGAAGGACCTGGCAATCCCCTCCTGAGGCCATTCCAAAACAGTCAGTCATTGAAAACCCTATGGGGGTCGCTATGAGTCGGATACCGACTTGACATCACCTAACAACAACAATAACAACAATGTTTGACTCTCAAATCCTTCCTATATACTGGAAACCAGTGAGTTTTCAGTTTTTTGGGTCTAAGAACTTCATTCATTGTCTCTAAATAAAGTGATATATATATATATATATATATATATATATATATATATATACTCAAATAATTTATTATGGTTTATTAAAAAGATAAATTTTCCTACTTCTGAATTCTACTTCTCAGACTTAATCATTTTCAATCCTTTCAAAAATAAAATGAGATAAAATTAGAAGTATTTTAGTTAAGTTAATAAAAATGAAATTAAATTTGTTCATATAAAAGGATAGTTTGCAAGATGAGAAGCCAAAAACTAAGAAGCTCATCTCACAGTAGTTATAGTTCCATTTATAAAGTATAAAGGGTGAAGTACTTTGATCTTTTTTTGTGATTGGCTCTTATATATTGACTTTATTTTTAGGACAAACAGCTGTTTAAACTGATTGGTTTAATTTCACTGAATTATGCTAATAAGGATGTAAAGTTTATGTATTATAATCAGAGATAGGATGTAAGGGAAACCACAATGACTAAAGTTTTAGTTACATAGTTATGGACAGTTGACCTCAGTATATAATTAAATTGTAGCCTCCATTTTTATTTTTCCATTACAATTCTTTTAGCTATATTATTCTTATATATAACATTTTTTCCAGTACTAGGGGATTGAATCCAGGGCAAATATGTTACCACCGAGTTGCACTCCTGATCCTTTTAAAGTTTTTATATTTCAAGACAGGGTCATACTAAGTTGTATAGGCTGCCTCTGGCTTCGACCTAATGACCTTCCTGCCTCAGCCTCCCAAGTCGCTGGGGTTACTGGTATGTGCCACAGCACCCAGCTATATATCATACTTTTTAACCTACTTCTAGATATATCCATTTTATCAAGTAGTCTGGGCTTTCAGTCCAGAAGTTGGGTGTGCTGGCATTCTGTTTGTCTTTCTAGAACCAGGTTCTGTCTCTCTCTGCTCTATTTTATACCTTAGAAGGATAAGTTCTATGGACTGGATTACTCAGGCTCTCTTGAGCTTTGGCTTATAACTGCATTTTGCCAATGATAGTTATTGGCAGAAAATCAAAGTGTAGGAGCAGACAGAGGCCAGGAATCTGTGTCCTTTCCCTGATGATTCTTCCTTGCCAGAATGCAGTTTAATAGTGGCCGTGGTCTCATACCTATGGGCACAACTCTAGTTGGGTGGCCCTTTCTCACAGTTAGAGGGCTTGCTAGCTCCAGTATCACTGCTCTCTCTCTCTCTCTCTCTCTCTCTCTCTCTCTCTCTTGCCTCCTTTTGTAGGAGTCAAAATAACTTCTTAATATTGTTAGTCTCTGTGTGCATCACCATTCCTAATTGGTTTCTTAATTCTTCCATCAACTCTATAAATAGCCCCTTCATTAAATGCTTTTCAACTACTCTGAATGAGCTATCTTATGCAGAGTCCCTGATTAAGGAATGCTCAGCCCTCATTACTTACTCACACACTTACTTTCCTTCTCCCAACATGCCAGCATAGTCATTTATCAGTTAGGACATATCCAGGAAAAAAAATAGGACTTCAGAAAAAAATTCCTCTAAAAATATTTAAACAGAATCAATTTAATTCTGAGAATTGGTTACTCAGTTGCTGGGAATGGTTGGGGAAACAAAAATAATATCACCCTATCCTAGAGGGACAAAGCTAGGGTGGCTTTACTGGTTTCTAGGGCCCAAGGTCACTTGGTGCATGTTGGAACCATGGCACAGGTACGAAGGAGAGGCAGACACTACCAGAGAAGCCAGTTGAAACACAGAGAAGAAAACTGAATTTTCTGTGTCCTTCCTTAGTTTCCCTTAGGTACCTCAACAAGCTGAACCTACATAATAAAGAGGAGAAGAAAAGACAGAAATGTAATTTGCAGGGGTCATCCTTGTGAGATGCTGAAAAATCACTCCAGGGAAATTCTGAGGCATTTGAATTATTTTATTTAAGTGATTGCTCAATCCAGGCATTAGCACTTATTAAGTACACTTCAAGCTGCTTTGCCTGGCCCATTTAATACTAAATCTCAGAGAATGCTATAGTTTGGTTGTTGAATATCCCCCTGTGATCTGTGTGTTAAAGTCAGGGTCTCCAGGATGGTGCTCTTGGGAGTTGCTGAGGATCTTTAAGAGGTGGGGCCTAGCTGATGATGGTGGACAAAAAAGCTTAGCTTTTAAATGAAAACTTCACCTAAGATGCAGACACAGAACAGCTATGTCTATGTACATGGACAGATCCTGCCATGCAGACTCTACCTGCATGCAGACATGGCACAGCTCTGTCTACATGCAGCAGACAAAGCATGCTAATATAAATAATAAATAACTCTTCCCTGTCTCACAAGAAAATATACTTTAAGCCACTTTTCTCCTGACTCATAAGAAGGTTTAATGTTATGATAAGAATCTAATAAAAACAGACTGAGAGGCTCACTCAGGGATGCAGTGTTCCCAGGAGACATTGAGCCACCTAGGCCTATATGACACTAAATGTTGGTGCAAAGTAATGTTTCCTTCTTCTTTTCTTCATCTGTTGACCCATGGCTGCTGAACAGAAACAAGAGAGATGAACTACCTTCCTTTTATAAGGCAACTGCCTCTGTGAGGTAAATAAAGATTCTTTTCATTTGATTCAAAGAAGTTTTATTTTTAAAAGCCAAAAACTGGAAACAATTCACATATCCATAAGCAATTGATGGATGATAACAAATTATTGTATATCAACACAATGAAATATTACATAAGAGTGAAAAGAAATAACTTGTTTATACTCTTAACAAAATTAATTTCAAAACAATTATGCTTACTGAAACAAAGCAGACAAAATAATTT
>VMDO01036473.1:0-15120 GCA_007922755.1 Pedetes capensis
GTTCAACACATGAAGGCAGGTAGTAGTACAAAGCTACTGCCTAGACCCAAATATAAGTGTGATTTTTGTGTGTGTGTGTGTTTTCTTTTCTTTTCTTTTTTTATTGGACATTTTTAATGTACACCTTAATGTGATTCATTCTGACATGCTTTTCATTGTGGCACTTACATACATGCATTTTGATGTACATTATTCATATAGGTTCCCCCTTATCCTCTTGTATGCCTCCCCCCACCCTCCCCATCTAAGTCTTCTCTACCATTTACTTGGTAATATTTTTCTATATGTACTTGAGTTCCAGTTCTGTTTAAGATAGAAATTTTTCCTGTAGCGAACTTTGTTATTATCTTGTCAGAACAATCGCATGCATTTTCTAGACCATTTATATTGACACCATTCTTAGCTTTTATTTTTTGTTTTATTTTGATCCAACCTTTGAATAGGATGTTTCCTCCTTATAATTTTGATTCAACTCCCACATATGAGTGAGAACATGTAGTGTTTCGCTTTCTGAGCTTGTGTTCGTTCACGTAAAATAATTTTCTCTAATTCCATCCATTTTGCTGCGAATGACCTTATTTCATTTTTCTTGATTGCTGAGTAGTATTCCATTGTGTATATGTACCATAGATTTTTTTATCCATTCTATTGAAGGGCACTTTGGTTGATTCCATATCCTTGCTACTGTGAAATCTCTTGGTTTCTTATACATTTTATTTCTATTCTTTTATTGGTTACTTTAAATTTTTACTCTTCATATTTAGTAGAAACTAAAATTAATAGTTATTATCCTCCTAAGCAATAAAATAATGATATGCTACTTTAATTCAGAGTTAATACTTTTCATCTTCTATGTTACTGTGAGGCTGGGATTTAGCTCAGTTGGTAAAGCACCACCCTGCAGTCTCTGAGGTCCTGGGTTCAATTCCCAGCACTGCAAAAATGGAAGAAGGATGTGGCAATCCACTCCTAAAACAATCCTGAAACAATCAGCCATTGAAAACCCTATGAGGGTTGCAATGAGTTGGACACGACTAACAACAACAGCATGTTACTATGGTTTTGATGTTTTTTTCACCTTATATTTACCAACTTATTAGTCATTTTTTATACTTCATACTTATTGACAACTCTATATATCAAAGTACTTATGAGCAGAGTTTCTGTAGCCAGTCTCTGGCATTTAGTAGTTGTGAGTCCATGAGTAAATTTCTTAATTTCTCTGAGTCTCAGTTTTCTCATTTGTAAAGTAGGATTATATCAAATATCTCACAGGGTTGTTGATAAGTCCTCATGAGGGTGTCTCACTGATAGTAAGTATTATATACTAGTAGTAAAAATAATACTTATTCTCTAGTTCCTATATTCTTCTTGTGATAATGTATCATTTAGGAATTCTGTTAGTTTGTGAGTAATAAACTCAGGATTTATATGTCTATAAAATTCTTTATTTGTAATCTCTCTAGTATGGCAATTTACATATGAATAGCTTATTAGATTTATTTTTTCTTAGAAATATGAAAATTCTATTCCACTGTTTTCTAATACCTCTTATTGGTGATGCAATATTTACAGACAACCTGGCTTTCTTTCATTTGTCATTCATCTGTTTTCTCTCTATCGATGCTAATTTTTATTCAATTTCACCACAATATGTTTAGATATGATTTGATGAATCTTATTCTACTAGGGGTTTAGGATACTGCTACTTGAATGCAGGAGTTTATTTTTTTTAATTATAAACATAATTTTGGCAATTGTTGCTCTGAAGATAGTCTCTGTTTTATATGATTCTAAAACTCCTGATTGTCATATGTTGACTCTTCACATCTATCCTTCATGTTTATTGATTTTTCATATTTCCATCTTTTTATCTCTTTGTGCTGCATTTTCAATGATGTCCTCAGAATTCTCTTCTAGTTCATTTGACTCGCTTCACCTATCTCTAACATATATTTTAACTAATATATTAAATTTACAAGTTATTAATAATCACATTTTCCAATTTTTAGAGGCTTGTTTTTGAAGCATGGTCTAACTCTGTAGCCCAGGCTGGCCTCAAACTCTCAAACTTCTTACCTTAGCCTCCCAAGTGCTGGAATTAAAGATGTGTACCACCATGCCTGGCCAATTTTTTAAGTTCTTGTTTAGATATTCTTCAAACCCACTGAATCTCACTATATTATTTCTATTCCTTCATTTATTTTTAAAATCAGTTTCTAAAAGATGCTAAATACATTTTAAATGCTGAACTATTTCTATTTCTTGGGGCTCCAAATTCTCATTCATTGTATTTTGTCTTCTTATAATTTTGGAATACCACCTAGTCTTCACAAAAAGTTATTTTCAGTTGGCATTCCAGGTCCTTTCATTGTAGATATAACCCTGTAACTCAGTTTGGCTGTTGCTTTGACATCCCTACATAATTCATTTTCTTCAAACTTATTTTTATATTTCATCACTTTAAGTTCCAGAAAAATGCAAGTATTATTAACTGAGATCTTAAATCCCTGGATCATACACATTTTGTGACTATAGACATTGAATTTACCAGAAAGAACATATAGGAACCAAACTGACTACATTTGTGGAAATAGATGAAGGAAAAGCTCAATATCAGAAATCAGAACAAGACCAGGTGATGAGTGTGGATCAAACCATCAACTGCTCATGAGTAGGTTCAAACTGAAACTGAATAAAATTTGAATAAGTCTACAAGAGCCAAGGTCTGGCCTTGAGTATATCCCACCTGAATTCAGAGACCATCTCAAGAACATATTTGATACATTAGACACTAATAATCAAAGACCAGATGAGTGGTGGCATGACCTCAAAGACATCATTTATGAAGAAAGGAAAAGGTTGTTAAAAAGACAGGAGGAAAAGACCAAAATAAATGTCAAAAGAGACTCTTAAACTTGCCTCTGAATGTTGAGCACCTAAAGTATAAAGGAGACATGATAAAATTAAGGAACTAAATAGATCAAAAGGCAGCTCAAAGACAAAATCAAAATTATAATGACATGTGCAATGAGCTGGAGATAGAAAATCAAAATGTAAGAAAATGCTCTGTTTTTCTCAAGCTTAAAGTATTTAAGAAAAAGTTCAAGCTTCGAGTGGCAATAGTGAAAGATTCTATGGGGAAAATGTTAAACAATGCAGGAAACATCAAAATATAATGGAAGATATACACAGAGTCATTATACCAGAAAGAATTGATGGATGATCAACAATTTCAAGAGGTTGCATGTGATCAGGAACCAACGGGGCTGAAGGACAAAGTGGAAACTGCCTTGGAGGACCTGGCAAAACACAATTCTCTAGGAATTGATGGAATACCAATAGAAATGTTTCACCATACAGATGTAGCACGGGAGGGGCTCACTTATTTATGACAAGAGATTTGCAAAACAGATACCTGGCCAACTGAGTGGAAGAGATCCATATTTGTGCCTATTCCCAAGAAAGGGGATCCAACAGAATGTAGAAACTATCAAACAATATCATTGATATCACACTCAAACAAAATTTTACTACAGATCTTTTTAAAGTACCTACAGCATTATATAGACAGGGAATGACCAGAAAATCAAACCAGATTCAGTAGAGGGCGTGGAACCAGGGACATCATTGCTGGTGTCAGATGGATATTAGCTGAAAGCAGAGAATAGCAGAAAGGTGTCTATCTGTTTTATCAACTATGCAAAGGCATTTGAGTGTGTGGATCATAACGAATTATGGATAACATTGGGAAGAATGGGAATACCAGAGAACCTTATTACACTCATAAGGAATCTGTATAAGGACCAGGAGGCAGTCATGTGAATAGAACAAGGAAACACTGCTTGGTTTAAAGTTAAGAAAGGTGTGCATAAGGGCTGTATCCTTTCACTAGGCCTCTTCAATTTCTATGCTGAGCAAATAATCTGAGAAGCTGGACTTTATGAAGAAGAACATTTCATCAAGATTGGAGGAAGACTCATTAATGACCTGCATTATGCAGAGCAATTCTTCTTACTGAAAGTGAAGAGGATTTGAAACATTTACTGATGAAGATCAAAGAACACAGCCATCAGTATGGATTGCAACTCAACATCAACAAAACAAAAATCCTTACAACTGGGTCAGTACACAACTTCATGATAAATGGAGAAAAGATTTAGTTTGTCCAAGATTTTGCTTTACTTGGTTGTACAATCAACACCCATTGGGGAAGCAGTTAAGAAACAAAAAAACACAGTGCATTGGGAAAAGTTGTGGCAAAAGACCTGTTTAAAATATTGAAAAGTGAAAGACTTCACATTAAAGATGAAGGTGTGCCTGACTCATGCCATGGTATTTTAAGTCACATGATATGGCTTGGAAAGCTGGACATTCAATAAGGGAGATGGGAGAAGAATTGATGCTTTTGAATTACAGTACTGGGGATGATTATTGAATATCCCATAGACTGCCAAAAGAACAGATTTGTCCTAGAAGAAGTGCAACCAGACCGCTCCTTGGAAACAGGGATAGATTATGTCTCACATATTTTGGACATGTACTAAGAAGGGACCAATCCCTGGTGATGAACATCATGTTTGAGAGAGTGGCAGGTCAATGAAAAAAAGGAAAACTCTCAACTACATGGATTGACCCAGTGTCTGCAACAATGGGATTAAACATAAATAAGATCGTGTGCCTGGCACAGAGTCATGGAGTGTTTCATTCTGTTGTACATAGGGTTGCTGTGAGTCACATCCTACTCAATGGCACCTAACCACCACAAGAACAACAACATATTTCTTATTTTTCCTAAAATTGTAATCAAGGGCAGTTTTCTACCCTGCAGAAGCAGGCCAGTTCCTTTCTTATTTATTTTTTGTCTTTTTTTGTTGTTTTACTATTTATTTTTGCTAACAATCCCCTCCCTAGGCACTTTTATTGGTTAGCCTTATTGCTTATTGACAGAAAAAGAACAAACCTTTGCATTCTTCCCTAGGAATAGAAGAATGTATGAGGAAGTATGAGCAGTGGATTATCAGAGAGAATAGAGTCCTTGGTAGACCCTATGTGATGTACCAGTCTGTGGGTATGATCTGAAAAAGGCGATCTAGGGTAGGGACAATATATTTGTTGGGAAATGATGAAACACAAGTGGCAGAATGCCCTGGACTCAAGTCTAAGACTATTGAAATTCTTTGCAACTCTTTTTAGTGTATATGACTTAAGATAGGTAACAATATAACTACTACTTTAAAAACTCACCTTTGAAATGGTATCTAATACCATGGTCACAGTGTTTATGGCAAAGGAAAATATAGTTGAGAATTAAGACAATATAGTAAAAACATTACATAAATCACTTTCAATGAAAACATTCATAATTTTCCTTATGATACATTTCAATGAAAATATTTATGCTTTATTATCTCTACATTCAAAAATGTTTTTAAAATCATTTATTTAAAATAAAAATTCAAAGACCAATAATGCAATCCACCATAATGATAGATGAATTCTCTTTAAAAATCAGTTATATCACTGTTGTTGTTGTTGTTGTTAGGTGCCCTCGAGTTGGTATCCGACTCATAGCGACCCTATGTACAACAGGCGAAACACTATTGTCAGTGCTTCTCTGCTATTCATAGGGTTTTCAATGGCAGATTAATTGGGAGGGGGCTGCCAGGTCTGTCTCCCAAGCCTACAGTATCTGGTGTTCCCAGGCGGTCTCCCATCCAAGACCCTGCTTAGCTTCCGAGATCTGACAGGATCAGATGCCACAGGGCTATGGCTGCAGGCAGTCATATCACTAGATGTATCAAAAGCATTGACATGATTCAATATTCATTCATGTTAGATATTCTCACAAAATAGGAAGTGAAGAGAAATTCCTAGAAATAATAAAGAGCATTTCAAAATACCTATAGTGAGCAGAGATTCTGTGGAAAATTTGCTACTTCCCACTAAATGATGAAAGAGTTAGCTTTCTCCACAACCAGGAATAATGCAGGGATGTCCACTCTCACCTCTCTTATCCAACATTGTATGGATGTCCTAGCTACAAATGTATTACAAAATATAACACTATCTGCATTCATAGAAAACATGATTATTTCCGTGAAAATTTCCAAACACTCAATTAAAAAACTTCTAGAACAAATAAGTGAGCTTAGCCTAGTTGCAGGGTATAGGCTTAATACAGAGAAGTCACTTGTGTTCCTGTAGGCTGACAATGAATCTTGGCCTTTGTAATTTAAAAGGAAGCATTACCATTTATAATAGCACTAAAACATGAGATACTTCAATACAAGCCTTAAAAACATCTGCAAAACCTGCATGCTGAAAATATTTTCATTGTACCACTGGTAAAAGTTACAAGTTAGACACATGCCAGTAGTGGAGAACTGGATGAATTATGTATGGTCTTTCAAATAAAGGAACACTATTAAATGTTTTTAAAAGACATTATAGATTTTGATTCATCGAAACATGGTTTCAAGATGTTGTGTTTAAAAAGCATATTTTTTAAAGTATATACAATACAATTTTGTTTAAAACTATCCACATGCATGAATAGCAACATGCTGTGACACATATATATGGAAATCTAAATCACAATTAGTCTGGTAAGATTATGGGCCTATTAAACTTTGTCATTTATTTGCTTATCTCCTTTTGTCATTTATGTACATGAGCGTCTATAGTTTACATCATAAAAATAAACAATATTTTATACATTAAATTTGGTCTGTGTCAGATCTCTTGTATGGTTGAAAAGAAATGTTACAGAGAGACATTCACATACACATAGATTAGATAGATAGATAGATAGATAGATAGATAGATAGATAGATATGTACCATCTTTCTAAATTTCTGTTCATCTTTCTGATTTTCATCTAAGCTACCAAGTGAAATTAAGCCCCAGCCTTATCGTGTAACTATGTTGAACTTTGGGTGGTTCCATTTGACCTTCATATTTTCAACATTCTGCCTCTCAATTACATTTACTATTCCCTCACTTTAAGATCTAATTATATTTTGACAGTCATATACAATTTTTCCCTTTTGAATTACATTTTTTCTCTGCATTTGGTGCGATAATCTGACAAATCACTAATTTCAGCAGTAGTTTTAATCAAACAATAGTAAAAATGATCACATTTCTATTTGCATTTAAAAATATCACTAAGTATTCATATCATGTATATATATTATTCAGATCCTGCTAGGGAACATAATTTCTGTTTTACTTGTACTGTCTGCTTTGAAAAAAATCACTAATTTACATCTTGAAATTATTATTATGTTAAAATGTTCCCGAGTAGAAATCAGATCCTTACTCATTAAATTCTTTTGCCTGACACTTTTTCTAAGTCACTTATTCTCCCCTCCTCATTAAAGGATTATGGAAATCATTACACACTTCTCAGTCGTTGGATTTGAAATAGAAAACTGACCTAGGGCTCTAGCCTATAGTGGTGGAATTGAATAGAAAATTGAATACTGGTAACTGAGTTAATCATAATACATCTGCAGTATTTAGGGGAACAGGCTCTAGAGTCAAGGTGCTTGAGTTCTACATCCTGGCTTATTGGCCAGGAAGCCTTGGAGAAGTTACTTCATTTCTCTTAGCCTCTACTTCCTCCTCTGTAACACAGGGCCAATGCCACTGCCTTCTTCAGAGGGATGCTATGAAGATTGATTAACTCATTACTTGAAAACACTCAGAATAATGTCTGGCATACATTGAAGATTCAATAAATATTACCTATTATTTGATAAACTGGCAGTTTGGGGTATGAGTTTCTGTATACAGAGGAATAAGCATTTGATTAAGAGGCCTTAATTAATCTAATGGTAGCTACATGACTGGCAAAATATATCAACATTTATCTACATGTACTGGTTACCATGTACCTGTGTAAGTGCTATTGCATGCTATTTTCTGATATTATGTGTTGTTGGGTGCCGTCAAGTCAGAACTGTCTCATAGCAACCCTAAGTACAGAAGAATGAAACATTACCTAACACTATACCATGCACATAATCTTTTTATATTTGGGCCCATTGTTGCACACACTATGTTTCTTCTCAGTTTGAGTCATGCCACATCAGCAAAAGGTGTTCCCAGGGGCTGTAACTCCATTCCCGTCATTAAGGTTGACTCTACTTTGAGGAGGCAACTTTTCCCCAGTCATTTTTTGAATGCTTTCTAGCCTAGGGGGCTCATTTTCTGACACTATATTTGACGATGCTTCTCTTTGATTCATAAATTTTTCAATGGCTAATTGTTTCAATGGCTAAATGTTTCACTGAGCTTCTAGGTCCTTCTCCCTACTCTATCTTACTCTGGAAGCTCAGGTGAAGCCTGTCCACCATGGGTGGCCCTCCTGATATCTGAAATACCAATGGCATAGCTTTCAGCCTCACAGCAACACAAAAGCCCCCATAGTATAATAAGCTGACAGACATGTGGTGGTGGTTTTATGTAATCCCCCAATAATCTTATAGGATATGTATTAGTATCTTCAATTCATAAGCAAGATAACCAACATAACGTAGTGCTTAAGAACACTGGCTGAGAATCAGAATTCTAGGATTTTGATTGTGGCTCTACCATTTATTATTTATGTAATCTGGAACTTATTTAAATATTCATAGCTTTAGTTTCTCCTTCACTAAATCAGGGAAAACTTTAAGCAAAAAGCTTAAGCTATGAGCTACTGCCTATTGTTGTTGTTGTTGTTAGGTGCCGTCGAGTCGGTATCCGACTCATAGCGACCCTCTGTACAACAGGGGAAACACTATTGTCAGTGCTTCTTTGCCGTTCATAGGGTTTTCACTGGCAGATTGATTTTTGGGAGGGGGTTGCCAGGTCCTTCTCCCAAGCCTACAGCTTCTGGTGTTCCCAGGCGGTCTCCCATCCAGGTACTAACCAGGCCCGACCCTGCTTAGCTTCCGAGATCTGATGGGATCGGATGCCACAGGGCTATAGCTGCAGGCACTGCCTATTAAGGTCTTCAAACTGTCTGGCACATAAGTGATCAAGATCTCTTAGCTGTCACTATACCAGTAGAACATAGGATAGCATCTTGTCTCATGTCACAAAGCTCCATAATTCTCTAGCACATGTTCTTTGTAGGGCTCTGTGCTCATTACAATGGCAATTCGATTCTTTTTTATTTGTTTCAGTGAAGATCCTCATCTTTAAAATTTTTTCCTTTGTACTTATTTTTGTTGTTGTTGTTGTTAGGTGCCTTTGAGTCAGTATCCGACTCATAGCGACCCTCTGTACAACAGGGGAAACACTATTGTCAGTGCTTCTCTGATGTTCATAGGGTTTTCAATGGCAGATTAATTTTTGGGAGTGGGTTGCCAGGTCCTTCTCCCAAGCCTACAGCTTCTGGTGTTCTCAGGTGGTCTCCCATCCAGGTACTAACCAGGCCCGACCCTGCTTAGCTTCTAGAGATCTGACGGGATCTGATTCCACAGGGCTACAGCTGCTGAAATACTGGAAGTACCCATTGTTGTTAGGTGCCGTCGAGTCGGTGTCCGACTCATAGCGACCCTCATAGGGTTTTCAATGGCTATTTCGGGATTGACTTGGGAGTGGATTGCCAGGTCCTGCTCCCATTTTTGTGGTCCTGGGAATTGAACTCTGGACACCAGAGACTGCAGTGCAGCGCTCTACCAACTGAGCTAAATCCCAGCCCTACTTATTTTTAGTTAGTGTATAACATGAGTTTCATCTGACACTTTCATAGATACACATCATTATGACATTTTCATAGATACACATCATTGTACATTGCTCCTATTTGCCTACCCCCTTACCCTCTCATGACCTCTGGCCCCTTGTTCTCCCCACCAAAGTTTCCCATACTTCTTTCACGTGTTTTGGGATATATGCCATGAAAGCATATATATATATATATTTTTTCCACCATTGAAAGCCCTATGAACAGTGGAGAAGCACTGATAATAGTGTTTTGTCTATTGTACATAGGGTCACTATGAGTCGCATACCGACTTGATGGCACCTAATAACAACAACAACAACATATATATGTATATATATGTATATGCTATTGCTTGATATACATCTATCTACTTTGGTTATCTTCAAAATTTTAGTTTTGGTAGGTCACAATTATTAAGGAATTTATCCATTTCTTGTGTGTTTTCATTTTTAGGGAAGCACAATTTCTCAAAGTAGTCAGTATTTCATTGGTTTCAATTGTTATGTCTCCTTTGTCATCTCTAATTTTATTAATTTGGGACTTTTTTCTCTTTTGGTGAGTCTAAGGAAGTGTCTATTTTGTTAATCTTTTCAAAGTACCAAATCTTAGTTTCATTGATTTTTTTTTGTATTGTCCTTCTAATCTCTGTTTCATTAATACCTGCCTTGATCTTAATTATTTTTTGTGTACTCATTTTGAGGTTGGCTTGCTGCTGTCTTTCCAGTGCCTTGAGGTATATCATTAAGTTATGCCATTGAACCTTCCCTATCTTTTTACTGTTCGGACTCATGGCTAAGAACTTCCCTGGTAAAACTTCATTTGCTGTATAACTCATAGTTTGGGTAGGTTGTGTTTTCATTATCATTTCATTGAAGGGACCTTTTAATTTCATTTCTGATTTCTTCAATGATCCATTGATCATTCAGAAATTTGTTATTTAATTTCAATGCATTTTTAACTATTTGTAGTTTTCTTATTTTTGACTTCTAGCTTTATTCCCTTGTGATCTGATAAGGTACAGGGGATGATTTCTAATTTTTGTATTTGTTAAGGCTGTTTTGTGGACTAAAATGTGATCCATTTTATAAAAAGTGCCTTGTGGTGCTGAGAGGAATGTATATTCCTCTTCTGTTGGATGGGATATTTTGTAAATATCTGTTAGGTCCAGTTGGTCTGTGGTGTTGTTTAAGTCCATTGCTTCTCTGTTGATATTTTGCTTTGATAACCTTTCTATTGAAGAGAGTAGGATATTGAAGTCTCCCATAATCATTGTGTATGAGCCTACATGCTCCTTTATTTCAAGATGCAAATTCTAAACCACCTTTTATGGATCATGGGTCCAATTTTTGTTACATTTTCAAACTCTTTAAATCCTATTGGTATCTATCCCACATGTATACTGTCCAAGGACCTGTATGGGATAAGAGTGGCAAGCAACCTCTAATTTGGGTCTTAAAGTCTACATTATACTTTTCAGAGTCTTATTCACACATGCACATGACTTGAGGAACCACTTTATGGATTTGCTATTCTGATATATTCTCTCTCTCTCTCTCTCTCTCTCTCTCTCTCTCTTTCTCTCTCTCTCTCTCCTCTATCTCTCTGACTTCATGGGTACTTTGTCAATGCTCTTATCCCTATTCTCAAACTCTACATTATTTTGTGGCTTATCTAATGTGGGAGTTCCATTCCTGTCTCCAAGGCGATATAGACCTTTGCTTGGTATCCTTATAGGATCCTTAGCCAGAGATGGAGTTCCAGCCATCTCCCAGGAACATACAGTTTTGCTTTTAACTCTCTTCTTAAAGCAATATATTTATACATAATGGCTAGGGACAAAACTTTTGGTACCATTCCCCCAGTGACTTAAAGCTTTTGCTTCAGAAGGATCTGGAGAAGCAGGTGGGACTTTATGCTGGTCCCACAGCAGTTGTGTCACTGAGGAGAGTACTCCTCAGTCTCCTGCCTTTCCTTCAATCTTTCTAGTAAACACTCAATGGTAGTCTATGGAGATGAGTGTGGCTGTTACTTATTTCAAACTCATATGCTAACCTACACTTGGTTTTTAAGAATTCATTAAAATGTTAACAGATTTCTTCTTAATGACTTGTGTGGCAGCCACATTTTCCCCTGTGCTTTGCCAAATATGAAACAGATCATATGTCTCATCTCTCCTTAGAGTGGTGGGTCACTCTAGAACTCATTTTACTTGATTGTCCTATGTCTTCAGATTTCTGATGGCCTTAAGAAATGTTTTCATGAATTCTCTTTTTCTTGTTTTTAGAGTGGAAAGTGACATTCTATTGCTCCTTTCTAAGTACTAAGCAGAAGCACAGTCATTGTGTACACAATTATTTCTTACTATAAATTCCTAGATGTGCAATTGAAATAAAATATATGTATAAACCCATTTCAAAGACTTGTTTATACATATGGGCAAATCACCATCAGGAGAATTTTGCACATAAACTTACTTCAGCTGCTGGTAAAGTAGTCCAACAATATAATTTCCATATCAAATCAAGTTATCCTTTTACTAAAACGTGTATATATTTGATTAAAAACCTTTGTCAGTTGAACTAAGATAAAATATATCTTTGTTTTAAACAGATACGTAGTTCTAAGCTAATGGGGGGGGCCACATGCCAGGATTGTCATCATTAAAACATTTGATAAAGAGATGTTTTGGGGCTTTAATAATCAAGTCTCCTGACAGAATGTGTAAAGATCATCTTACATCAACTTTTGCTTTATTGATAAACTGTTTCCTTGAAATGCCAACAAAACTGATCTAAGATAATGCCAAAAAATATTACAAAATAGGGGAAAGTAAAATAAATGACTACAGTTGATAGTTGGGGAAATAGAAAAGCTCAGCTTGTCCCTGGATATTACTTAGAGTTTGGCCAGATCTCCCAATCTCCAAACCATCAAGCCCTTTCCTCATACTGCTATGGATTTCTGAAGGTTGAAATCATACCCATAAACATGTAAGTGGCTGGAACCCTGGCCTCAGATGCCTCTGTGATCACTTCTCTTTTGGTGAACTGGTCAAGAAGGCCCAGGCTGGTTTTGCCCAGACCAGAGGCAGGCTAACCAACCTTCTCCTTGTCTTCTTTTTCCTCAGAGCTATGCTGGTTCTTTTTTGGCCCTGTGAGTACAGGATATCCCTTGATCATAAGATGTTCTGGGGTAGAGAGATTTACCTCTATCCCACAATACCTTACCAATACCAAATGTAGTATAGAATGAATAGAAAGACAGTGCCTGATAAACCTCCTGACTCCTGTGGCTCTGAGATGGTGAGCTTGGTGAGGAGCTTCCCAGTGAGTGAGAATGAAGGGAAACCATCTTCAGGGGCTTGGGAAATAAAGATTAGAGAGGGACTTGGGCTGTTCTGCAGTGGATGGAGCAACAATAGTAAAGAACATGTCATCCTAGGACAAAACTTAAAGACAGGAAGAAGGTTGCAGATATATGAGCCCAACTTATATACACTCCCAGAATGAGAAGGAAAGAAGAAAGCAGTGAGGGAATATCCTGAATTGTCTAAGTATTTACTTATAAGAGACTAAAACAAACAAACAAACAAAAAACCAATAAATGAGAGTTTACTTTGAATGAGTAAGGTCAAGTCTTGTTTTCAGTAAAAATAGGAGGCCTAAGAGCTAAGTTAGCCTGCAGCCATCCCACTGTGGCATCTGATCCCGTCAGATCTTGGAAGTTAAGCAGGGTCGGGCCTGGTTAGTACCTGGATAGGAGACCACCTGGGACCACCAGGACCTGGCAACCCACTCCCCCCAAAACAATCAGCCATTGAAAACCCTATGAATAGCAGAGAAGCACAATAACAGTGTTTTCCCCTATTGTATGTAGGGTTGCTATGAGTCAGATACCAACTTGACAGCACCTAACAACAACTAGAGCTAAGTTTAGCTTTGGAGAAATGAAGTTTAATTTTCGCATACATGTATTTATTTGTTTCCAAAATTCGTACCCACAACACGTGACCTAGAATCCCAGAATTTTCTTCTCATGAACTTCATGTATGTTGTTGTTGTTAGGTGCCTTCGACTTGAGTCCAACTCATAGTTACCCTCATAGGGTTTTCAATGGCTGATTGTTTTGGAATTGTCTTAGGAGTGAACAGCCACATTTTTGTGGTGCTGGACTTTTTTTTTTTCCAGCTTTCTCCCTTTTGGGTTTTTTTTTTTTGGAAATTTCATTCTGACATGCTTTTCATTGTGACATTTCCATATATGCATTTTGATGAACATTATTCATATAGGTTACCCCTTACCCTCCCCTATGCTTCCCCCCTCCCCATCTAAGTCTTCTCTAACTTTTACTTGGTAATATTTTTCTATATGTCCTTGGGTTCCAGTTCTGTTTAAGATAGAAACTTTTCCCGTACTGGTCTTTGTTTTTATCTTCTTAGAACAATTACATGCATTTTCTAGACCATTTAAATGGACACCATTCTTATCTATTTCCCCCCCTTTTATTTTGATCCGACCTTTGAGTAGGATTTTTCCTTCTTATAATATTGAATCAGCTCCCACATATGAGTGAGAACATGTGGTGTTTCTCTTTCGGAGCTTGTGTTCGTTCACGTAAAATAATTTTCTCTAATTCTATCCATTTTGCTGTGAATGATCCTATTTCATTTTTCTTGATTGCTGAGTAGTATTACATTGTGTATGTATACCATAGTTTTTTATCCATTCTTCTGTTGAAGGGCACCTTGGTTGATTCCATATCCTTGCTATTGTGAAAAGTGCTGCATTGAACATGGAGATGCAGGTGTCTCTATGGTATGAAGACCCATCTCCCTTTGGGTAAATTCCCAATAGTGTTATAGCTGGGTCATATGGTAGATCTATTTTTAGTTTTTTAAGATACCTCCATATTGATTTCCACAGTGGTTGGACCAATTTACAGCTCTACCAACAATGTAAAAGTGTTCCCTTTTCACCGCAGCCTCGCCAGCATTTGTTGTTGTTTGTTTATTGATCTTGGCCATTCTTACTGGTGTAAGGTGAAATCTCAGCGTTGTTTTGATTTGCATTTCCCTAATGGCAAGGGATGTTGAGCACTTTTTCATGTGTTTCATGGCTTTATGGACCTCTTCATTTGAGAACTGCCTACTCAGTTCCTTTGCTCATTTGTGTATTGGGTTGTTTGTTTTTTGGGGAGTTTTTTTCTTGAGTTCTTTATAAATTCTAGTAATTAGACCTTTATCTGATGTATAAAATGCGAAGATTTTTTCCCATTCTGTGGGGGTTTCCTTGACTCTGTTAATTGTTTCTTTTGCTGTGCAGAAGCTTTTTAATTTCATGTGATCCCATTTATCTATTCTTGTTGCAATTTCTTGAGCAATTGGAGTCCTATTAAGG
>VMDO01036474.1:0-15129 GCA_007922755.1 Pedetes capensis
TTTTTTTATTAGAAATTGTTCTGCATAATTAAATAGTTCAGAAGAAATTTTATAAAATTAAGGACAGAACTATATCTAAAAGCAGATTCATAACAAATTTTCTGTTAAATGAATATTTAATACATCTAAAAACATTTTTCCTCTTA
This sequence comes from Pedetes capensis, assembly GCA_007922755.1. Taxonomy (NCBI): domain Eukaryota; kingdom Metazoa; phylum Chordata; class Mammalia; order Rodentia; family Pedetidae; genus Pedetes; species Pedetes capensis. Next base: position 147 of record VMDO01036474.1, read on the forward strand.
TATAGTTATCTAAATTAGGTTGCTATTTTTGCAGCTGATTCATACTTCATTCAGTCAGTGCAACTATGAACAGAATTAGTGAGAGTGATCAGGGTGTCTAAGAGAATTATTAAGAGTTAATTATTAATTATGCATTAAATGTTTTTAATATTGCTCTCAGGCAAGCTAGATTTTAAAAGCCCTATTATTTACCTGGCTCTCATATGTGGAGACTTGCTTCTTCTGCCATAACATAAATATAAACCATAATAAAGAATATGAATTTTCCTATTGTATTTTAGAAGGCTTTGGCAACAAAACATAAAACTTAATAATAAAAGTTGTACTATAATTGGTATATATGTATCCCAAGGCTATGTGTCAAAATCAAGCAAAATTATTATTTATTTCACTTTTTTATTTTTTAAAATTTTAATTAGCATACAGTATAATGAAGTTTATAATGGCATTTTCACACACTTGTATTGTGAACTTTGCTCTTATTCATTCCCAAGAAAAATTATTGATCATAAATAATGTTATTATTCTGTTGATATAATTGTAAAACAGGAAGGTATTTGTGTGTTGTTTTAACATGGATTGTATACTGGGAAAATTACCCATATATGTAACAGAGCAATTTTTCTTAGCTTGGAATTCTACTCAATACTTTTTTCTTATTTTCTTATTTTCTTATTGTGTATTTTCATTGTTTTTGTGCTAACCATGAACAAATTCTAAAACTAAATCTACATTATCAATATGAATTTTAGACCCATCAGGATGCTTTACAGCAAGGGATGTTACTTTTATCTTACATTCGCTACAAAACTTATTGGTAACATACTTTCAGAAAATGCCAGCCAATAAACTACACTAAAATAATTTTCTTTATAAAAGCACAGTGATCTTTGGCATCATTCACTATTTTCAAAGCCATAAAAGAACAGATAACAAATATATGACTCACAAATTATCAATTATGAAAAATAATCTGGTTCAGAAAGCTGCACTAATGTAAAAAGATGGATCACTTGTCACAAACCAATAAAGGCTATTGTTTGTGAATCCAATATTTGATTTTATCGTTTACGTTGGGCAACTTAAAATGATTTCTAAACCACATTACTTTTTGAAAAAATTTGTTATAAAGGTGAACATGGGGATTGTGGGGGGAAGAAACCATATGTGATCTGTCATCTTTAAAATAATTTATATTCTTACATTGAATCCAGCCTACAAATCTAAATCACAAAGACATGGTCAGAAGGATGGATGCATTAAGAAAGGACTCCACTGTGTCCCAGAGAATGAACAGGACCAGGAATTTTAGTGTGTCTTTGATTCTGTCCTTTCTTTTTATGTGCCATTCTGATGTCTGAAAATTCGATGTCTGATGTTTCATTATTCAGAGAAGGTTAAATGCTGTGTTTGTAAGTGTGATTTGCTACACTTCTTAGGAGGGTTGCTGCTTTTACTTACTTTATATTACACAGAGCAAAGCAGGATGAGTCTACCAAGCTTAGACAACCTTTCTGACAAATTCTTTTCCTGGTTGTTTCATACTTTTCATTTTACAATGAAGGAAGAGGTATAATTTTCACCAAGGAAAAGGCCACCTCTGTGAGTGGCTAGGCCCTCAAGTTTTCTACATGGTCTTATCTGAGGGCTACTCCAATGCTCTGTCTGTAATGTCTGTCTCAATTACAGTCTTTTAGATCTGCTCATGAAAAAGGATTAGATGTCTAAGAAAGTAAGAAATATTTTGTCCACAGGGTCAGTGATAAAATGTCTTTATGTTATGTAGGGGATGTTATATTTCCACCCCTGGGTAACAGAGTTGATCATCAGATTTACTTGTTGACATCCTAAAAGTTACAGGGAACAAGACCTAAGGGATGATTCTAGGCACAGGCAAGTTTCAGTGACATAAAATATGGCAGACACAGGCAGAGAGTAGCAGAGAACATAATGCAGATATCGTGATAATGATATGCCCTTGTGACTCTATGGTGGGAAGACTGCAGCATGGTGAAAGAAGGAATATGTTAAAGGGCAGAAAGGTTGTCACATTTTATTGCACAATGGTCCTTTACCATAAAAGTCATCTTCTTCTTTACATAGTCATTATGTAATAAATAACAACAAAAAAGGGGAGAGCCCAAGGGCCTAGTTATATATGCCAAAACATAGTAAAAGAAATTAAGTATTAAACCCTGGATCAACCTCCAACAGCTTGAGGTGAGGCTTGTGAATATTCCTGGATATATTCCTACTTGGACTATGAGCAGTGAAAATAAGATTGGGGGGATGGAATAATTGAGCAACTATTCAATTATGGCAGCTACTAGCTACTGAAGACCTATTACACTAAGTTTTTAAATAGAAAAAGTGATAATTGACTAAGCTGGAGCTTACAATAAGCATATGGCTAAGATATTTGATTACCTACTTTGGTTCCATGTCCACGATCAACTACGACACTGTAAAACTGAGAGCTTCTATGATGACTACTGAGTTTGCTGACTAAATAGTGGGTGACCAACTTGAGAGATAAGTTTCTCCAAATAATATGTGGTCAATAGTTCTCACACTTGGTGACCTGGAGGATCACCAGCTAAAGTATACCCTTTCTTGTCCATTAATCAAAACATTCATTTTACTCTTACCCTTGGCAAAGCTTAAGTCAGACTCATGTGAAAATGTTGCATAGGATTTATTTTTCAATTGAAAAGGGTATAAAGCTATGAATTTTATTTTTTATATAAATGAAACAGGTCAATACACTCCGAGGAGGTTTGACTCTAGGGTTCAGTATCATAAAGAATGATCCTAATAATTTTTGTAGTTTTCGGATGGAGCTGATCTCTAAGATAAAGTCTATGTGGTAATTTTCAGGAGATGGGTATTTTATTGTCCATAATTTTAGAAGAAAACTTTCTTTTTCAATGTTCTTCTAAACTAAAATTCAAAACAGGTGTCTGGTGCTAAGTCTGTAACCAAAATATTCTGATAAGACTTCCCTCGGAAATATAATGGTTACATAGCGCTTGTATAGCTTTAACAAACCCCTATTTTCTTCCGTTTGCTCCATACAATGTGAAGTCTATTTGCATCCATTCAGGACTAAATTACAGATAAAGTTACAGCAAATTTGTTTTCTCAAAAAAGCAGTCAGCCCTAATATCCCTTGAGTAATAAAAGCCTTGTCTTTCATTCAGAACTAGAACTGGCATAATTTTCTCTAAGAAACAAACTCTACTTCCTGTGACAATGGACCTGTTCTTAAAATTCTGAATGGGATACAGCTCAATTTGCAGGTGTTCAGGTACAGAGGTAAAAGGGCATTTGACCCTCCAACTGGCAATTGTTGCTGTGGTAGGTAACTTCAGTCTGCTACTTATATCATTCTATTAGATAAGCTACCAGAGTTTTCAGTTCTGAATTACCGAGGTAGGCTCAAGTGAATCAATAATTTATACAGATATATCTCATTCATTCTGATGGTATAAAGATACATACTAACAGCCTGTTGCATCCCCGAACAAAGCCAGAGAGACATTATTTAAAAAGAAACCCATTTATCTATGTGAACAAAACTGTTATGTAATAATGACCTAATGGTTTATTAATTTTAATTTTCAGCTGTTTTAACAAACAATGTGATGAGATAAATAAGCTCTTTATGAATGTCAATAAGGTTTCTCTGGCAAGTGTTAAGACAACACTTAAAATTTTCAGGTTGATTTTAAGGTGGAATGATATTTTACATAGCAATATAATATAAATCATTAGAAAAAATTCATGTGCCTAAGAACACTGTATTAAATAGCTTAACTAAATCCTTCGAATATTTCCTTACTGAATTTCAGTATAAAGTTACTTTCTAAAAGATGAGAATCTAATACATTTAGTGACTATACACTAACAGTATTGTTAATATAGCCTTATGCTGTTAATCACTACCTGGGGAAAATTATATAGTGTTTTATACCCTAATACTATGACATTTTTATTAACTCATAATCCCTGTGCTAACAGTGTACATTAAACAAGTAATAATTAAGAGGACAGCAAATATTAAAAATGCCTACTTTAAAGTTCTTCAATCATGTTAAAGGGAATCCTCTAACATGAGTTCCTCTATAGGAAAACAGTACCAAAAACATTGTGGTTAAAATACAAAATCATAATCAATAGACCTAGATCAGTTAACTATTACCATAATTTCCTGTTATCACTCTTAAGAATTAAGGGAATCTATCATCTATTAAACACGATAAAAATATCTCTTAGCAACTTTAATTATAAATAGTGACTGTTTCTTGACAGATCTGAAAATGTATTTGTGGATAAGATACATTGGAAATTGGTGCCTTGCCCACTTTACCTCTTTTAGTTCAAGGCTGGACATGTGTCTGGCCTGGATACATAAACCATTACATTTAGACTTAGGAAGGCTGTATGGAAAATTAATTGGGGCAACCGATTCAGTGAGGATAGCAATTAGCAGTAACATTCAGGTACCTTATTTTTCTTCCCATGGAGAAATTATCTTATCCCTTCTTTTCCAGGGAATCCTCTTGGGAAATATTGGAGATGATAAAAGTCTGAAAGAACACATATGAGAGACAAAAAGAGGAAGAGACAGACAGACAGACACTAATGTTACTGGCGTCTACCTAAATTCCTTAAACCTTTACATGCAACACTCTGGGGCTGCCTTCAGTGACATTTCTGGTCTTCCAAAAAAAAAAAAAAAAAAAAAAGATGGAGGAAGCACAGAGAGAGGAAAGGAGAAATAATGGAGTGTCCCCTTTCTGACCATCGAGTGAGAGAGAGAGAGAAAGAGAGAGAGAGAGAGAGAAAGATAGAGAGAGAGAGAAAGTTCCCACACTGATCTCATTAAGATGATGAGAAAAATGAGTAAGAATCTCATGTATGAACCTCTCCATAGATACAGGAGGGCATAAATATATCCCCCATTCACTCTTTTATGATGTCTGATATACTACATTTATTCTCAGTTTCATCTGATACTACTGTTGGGGGTTTCTCTTTCAATATTACAGCTTTAACTTCAAGTTTTGCTGCTGAAGTCATCTGAGTCAGTCATTCCACACAGCTTTATTGAGTGTGTATAAGAATGGGGGAAGACCTGTTAATGGTAACTGAAATGCATCTCAAGCAGAACAGCCTGAATTTATTTCCTGTCACTGGCTCTGGTAATGGATTAAAAATACTGACAAGTGGCATTTTTCAGTTTAATATCTATTTTATTTCCTGGTTCTTTAAACTTAGGTTAAACATTCTAGACAATTAGAAATAGAACTCCAGTATTATTAAATATGTTGCTGCCATATATTTGTATGAAAAGCCATGTGTTTGCAACAAACATTGAACATTTTTCCTTATAAATCATCCCCCACTTTTAGGTCCAGAATACAATATTTTCTATTAATAACTTCAAATTAAATATCTTTCCACATTGATACAAATTTTGTAAGACTATAGGTCTTAGAAACAAAAACCTGTGTCATGGTGGTCACATATATTAATAAGTCTAAATTATCCACAAACTCGTCTTCTCAATACTTCAAAGCATTTCATACAGATAATTTGATTTAGCTTTCTTCACTCCAATAACTCTAAAAGCAGTAACTTGGTATATCAACTTTATAACAAAATATACCTCACAGAACCTATACAATGCAGTGGACAACACTGTACAAATTCAAATAGTATCTTAAAATACACTCAAATTATTGTTTCAGTATCACCACTACTTTATAAAAGAATATGTTATATCATGCTGTTTAATTTTGCGCTGGAACAATTTGGATCTATATAACTTTAAGGAAATTTAGGAAGACAGCATTACAATGAAGTTAGCTCACCAGTTACTAATTAATTAATTAATTAATTAATTTACTTGTAGTGCTGGGGATTGAACTCAGAGCTCATGCATGCCAGGCAGGTACTCTACCTTTGAACTATATCCCCAGTCCAATATGATTTTTTAAGTGATTAAAATACCCACACTTTTTCGTTGGCATTTATTTAGTCTAAAGGAAATTTAGGTTGTGGAAAAGTTCATTTCAGCTACTATTAAATCAATGTGGATCAATAGAAGTAGTGTAAGCTGCTTAAGTAACTCAGTGAAAATATATGTTTGGGACCTAGTAAATATATTCTTAATGAATCAACATTTGCTTTGGGGGGAAAAGTCATTTTTACCACTTACAGGCAAAATAATATTTGTCTAAAGTATACCATCAACAGACAGTGAATTCTAAAAGTTCTTTATTACTCTATACACATCTCTGCACAGGGTATTGAGGAATTATAATATGATCTCAAGTAATAGAAAAGTTCACCAAAACTTAAGGTACACACTAATGACTTAAACTGCAGAAATAATACTAAGCAGAGTGAGCACTGATTTACTGTACCAAGTAGGCAATTCCAGCTCTCCCACATCAACACATTCCTTAACAAGAAATACCAAGAAATAACAAGATCAGGAGTCCAATTTTGCACCATCAGAATTCTATAGGAAATGCCAGGCACCTATTTTTTTCCTTAATTAAGAACAATTTAACTTATAAACTTCACATTTTTTGTCTTCTCACCATGGTGATCTTTGAAACTTCCATTACTAGCAATTGGGGAATTAGGAGAGTTATCGTCTTAGTAGGTTATTTACTGTTTTTACTTCAAGTCTTCTGTCCTGTAAAATCATCTCTATGCTTTTTTTTTTCTAGCTGTAACACTATATGGCTTCATGTGCATCATTCAGAACCCATACAGTCTTCATTTTTAAAAAAGCCTTGCCTTTGCCACAAGGAGTTGCACTATCCTGAAGCTGAGGCTGCAATAGATGTGTTCCAGGCACTTGGCATACCAAGCCATGGCTCCATTGGCTTTACTTTCTCCATGTGATGTCTCCATTTTATAGCTGGTACTCTAAGAAAGGATCCGTAGGGTCGGTGAGTGGTTCTATGCCATTATCTATGACATCATCATGGTGAACAAATGTACTCCAGGGTCCAAGCAACTGTCTCACAAAACAGACTACTGTCTTGGAGGTAGAGAGTTAATATGAAAAATATTCCATTTTAAATATGCATAAGCCAAGAATTAGGGCTTATTAATACAATCATGGTTGGAAGCTTATGCTCTGAGTATTAAAAAATATATATAGTAAACAGCGCATACTTAAGTTAGTAGCACTTAGGTTAACAGGCTCTTACATTATATTTACATCAGACTCCTGAGGTATGCAATAGGCTCTTACAATAGGAGAACCAAACTCTATTTAATGGAATTTAAGCAAAACCAGACTTACATTGATTTGCTTCAGTTTTCAATATTGCTGTATACCTAGAAAAGGTAAACTCAGCTACCTGAACGTCTATGTATTTTTCTCTGAGTAGCAGCCGTCACTTTACTACTATCACTTCAAAATGTAATGCCTCTCGTATCCAACCTCGTTGTGCTAACTTGTGGATAATTAGTAGACTACATTTATCATTGATGATCTATTATTTTTTAATTTAATCCAAAATATTTCTCCAATTGGCTAAGAGAAATACTATTCAACTTAACAAAATTTTATAACAAAACTCGGTGAAATATTGCTGTTTCAAATATTTAAGCACTGCTTAAAATCTGCTTGTAGGAACTATTTAGAATGCTAACTATAGAAAATCCAGTAGAATTATTTGTATATAGGAATGTGGGATATAAAATATCATATATTTACATGTTGATGATAAATTTAATAGTAATTTTTTTATCCCAATGGTGAGCAGGGTAACTTGCCATGCAGGATAGCCTAGAGTATAAGAATCCTAACTATTTAAATGGGTTTACTATTCCATAGCTTTTTTCCCTTGCCTTTCCAATGAAGATCTAATAGGTACTGAAACCCAATAAAGTATGCTTTTAGAACTTTGACATATTATATTAATTTCAGATTCTAAAGATTAGCTATTAGTCATGAATACAATGCAATGTATGGATAAAATCCATTAAAGCTTCATAACAAGAGAGGCTATATTCCTTAGTCTGGAATTCATGTTCACCCACTTCTTCATTTTAATGAAGCACAGTAATGTACTCTCGTAATTGGGGTATAGAAGGAAACCCTTATGAGAGTTTAATAGGGGAGAAGATTAAATTCTTCAATGTCTGTGAAACTAAACAAAATTTTTCCTTAAAATAGACTCCAATGTAGTTAGTAATTTTGTATAGTGATCACAAATTCTCTTTCTCCAGACTCATTCACATCATATATAAACTACAAAAATTCCAAGCTAGACTTTACCACCAAGAGCATGAATGTAAACACAGCCAAGCTTATATTAAACCTCATTTATAGCACATATTCTCATTAGGAACAATATGACTTCCAAGAGGACAAAAACTAGTTCTTGGTCAGGGCAGAAAAAAATCTTAGATATTACAATGATTTGTGGCTCTCCAAAGGTCAATACTCTCTGATAAAATCTTATTCCTTTACATTTAATTTCTTTCATTACACTAAATGCAAATTTTCTCCTTTAGGGGGATATGAAAAAAAGTTAAGAACCCTGATTTAAGATCAAATAAAAATCAAGTTTTGCCACTAAAATCTTTTATTTCTTCCCTTAAAATCAAGGCTGACTTTCATTTTTACCCAAATATCTGTTTATGCTTGTATATGCCTTCCATATATGTGTGTGTGTGTGTGTGTGTGTGTGTGTATATATATACACATATATGTATATGTGTGTGTGTATATATATATATATATATATATATATATATATATATAGCTTCTTAGCTGTTCTCTGATTTTTCTCTGCATTATTTTCCCTTTAGCCATTCACTGATGACAGGTGTGAACATCTTTACTCTATGATTGATCTAAAATGTTACCATTTGCTGAGTGTTGGACCTTTGTCATCATAACAAAGGCAGAAGAGGTAATGCAGTTCCTAACTCACAGACCTAGCTAAGGCAAAGGCTGACCACAGTGTTTGTCCCAGTTCTTACTATAATATTCAAATGTACTAAAATGATGGCAAGAGAACAAAGAAAACAGAAACAACTTCATTAAATACTGCAGGTCAGGTTAGGGTCTAGTTTGGTAAATAAATTATAATTCATTCATATTTCTAAGCTATATCTTCCTGACTAATCAAAATAGAAAAAATGAGACAGCAGAAAGCATTCTACTACTATTTCTTAATATTCACCTGACAAAATGGGCATGGAATCACATGGAGAATGAACTTAATGACTAAAGTATATTAATGACTTTGTTATAATTTATAATCATTCAGAAGAGTTATTACTTTACAAAGTTCTCACTTTACAAAAGTTTACTAAAATAAAGTATATAATTATCTCACTATTTTAAACTTTTTCCTTTGCAAAATACTTTGTATAATAATAAACTGCAATGGAAATTGTTTGTCATTTTCCTCAGCAAGTTTATACCTTACAATATACATTGAAGTTAGAAATTAGTAAATCCTCCAGAGGATAAGAACATAGGCTTGGGAATCTAGGTACAGTCAGCTATCTCTGATTCATTATTGGATGATTTTTTGATCCTTTCTCAACACAGTTGTAAAATATCCCCATGCAACATATTTTTAAAGGATCTCATAAAGGTTTGGGGGCTGAAACTACCTGATAACTAATTGGAGAAGGTCGTATAAGGTTAAAATAGGGCAATAGTCATACAGCTAGAAAAACAGTACACTGAAGCTTTGATATATACCACTACCATTCTCATTGCACGTACTGTTAAAGCTTACGAGAAAGCTAACTCTTGGGTTCAATGTGCTATCATGATTATGCTGGTAATATTTGTGGCTTATGTTTGATTATAATATAGCACAGCAACACTTATATCTTGGAAAAAGTGAAATAGTTTTATTTTCTCCAAATCACCCACAAAAGAAAACTTCTCTAGGTTATACCATCCTATTACTTCCTACTTTAGAGGACAAAGGATGTAGAGCAGAGATCACAGAAAGCATGAGTGTGATCTGCTGTTGGGATTAAATTCTTCTTATTGTAAATATAAAATAAAATTTAGGAGGAATAAGCTTTTCAGAGAGTAGCAGACCCTGCGGCTTATGTGATTATCTCCTTCCAAAGACCAGAAATCTCCTTTGCTGACATCTATTAAAATAAACAAAAAAGGGCATTGGCATCATTTAAAGAGAAGGAAGCACTGATTTGAGGAAGTGACGTGTTGTATATATAACAGATACAAAAACAAAGGAAAAATGACTATTCATATAAATAACTCTACAAACTGATTTATAACATCATTCTTTAGGAAGGATCAGAGAAAATGTTTTGTTCCATTATTATCTGGTTTGCTACATTTCCTAAGATTAAGGGTTATTTTTAGCTAATAGTAATCAATCCTAAAACTCTATTCACTTTTAAATTACAGTCTCTGGGGACATTTTTATAATTATAAAAATTTATATGCAATGATTTGTGAAATGGAGTGTCAAAAAAACCTAATTTATAACTTTTCATGGAACTTAGGACAATATTAAAAAAAATTTCTTCCCTGGGATTGACATAAATTTTGGGAAATGTATATTTTGAAGACCACCTTGACATGTCAGAATGTTCATGGGAATTGTGCACATAACCTTTTTTTTCTCTAAAAAGAAAATTGTACTGCTGGAAATATCTAAGTATCAACACTTTATGACTTTGTAAGAGGGATTTTAGGCAACTTTGGAGGTATATGACCTTCTAAATGGATGAAATTCTATGCAGGTTTTATTTTCTTAATTACACATTTGTGAAGGAAACGTTTAATGTAGCTTAAAATTTGTATAAATTAAATTCGAAGTATTGTTTAGTAAACACTAAATGTTTCTGTCAGTAGAAAGCATAAATGAAGAAAAGGGGGCAGAAGGGCTTGGAATTTTAGACCGACATAATTTTAGGAAAATGCCTGAGTATAAGGAGAGCACCATCAACAGCAGGTTGTTTTTCTTTAGTGCTTCCTTCTTTGATTTTCTGGGGTCCTTTTGTTGTTGTGGGAAGAGTAACAAAAGTTATATCTGGAACATTTCCAATTCTGCTAGCTCTAAAAAATAACTGTAGCAACAACAACAAAAAAGCTCTTATAAACATAATTTGAAAATTGCTATAGATTTGAAGCATGATTTTCTTGGTGTGGTATTATTGATGTCTGTTAAATTCCCAAAATAAACTTAAAGTGATCTTCAGTATGCCCAGTATAATTACCCTGCATTTCATTATTCAGTAATATGAATGTTAAGACTTGAACTGCAGGTGATGCAGACATATCTTTGTTTTCCCATTGATATTTCATCTTAAGCAATGCTCTGTTTTTAGTCCTTGATTATAAAGGCCATTTACAATGTCCTTTTGACTTACACTTTTAGAAAAATCTGTAAATTTTTTAATAGATGCAGACATTCTGTACATGAACTACCCAATGAAGTATCCTTAAATACCTATTGTCTTCAGACCATGGTACTATATTCTCATTGTCTCTGCAAGTTTAGTTCCTCCTCCTTTGCTAGCATTTCCTTCACTTTTACGAATCATTTGCCTACACAAAGCTCCCTCATGTCAGCCTTCTCATGCATGGCCTTGTGTGTTCTCTCCTTCTGCATAATGGCCTAGCTAAGGTTAGCTGTTGTCCTAAGTGTGATCCTTTACTAAAATAGGGATTGAATGAAGAGAACAAATTATCTGGAAGCAAAGGAAAACCAAGCATTTGAAAAGGACCCAGAAAGGATTGAGTAATGAACCAGAATGGCCTCAATGAATTACTGTAGAGGGAATTCTCCATTTTCTCTCCTTGTCATCTCTCTCTCTCTCTCTCTCTCTCTCTCTCTCTCTCTCCCCCCCCTCTCTCCCCCCCCCCTCTCTCTCTATCTCTCTCTCTCTCTCTCTCTCTCTCTCTCTCTCTCTCTCTCTCTCACACACACACACACACACACACACACACACACACACACACACCCCAAAGTAAACCTAGGGAGAGAATCTCAGTGGAAAGCCTGCCTCATGCTGGTCTGGAGAGGGGTTGAAGCAAGCATCCCTTCAGATACAAACAGAAACCAATGTATTTTATGACTAACAGCCATTTTCAAACATGCCGTTTTGGAACACAATGTACTTTGAGGAATTGACATCTCTTCATAATTCATGTTCATTGTTCCTCTAAGTAAAACATGTGTCTCCCCTTAAGTTATTCTGTTAGGAATTGCACATTAAAAGCAAGAGGACATTTTTGATAATGCACATCTTAAGACTTTTCATTAAAGTACCAAATTTAAATTCTACCTTTTTGTGCACTCTGACATTTTTGTCTGGCATTTTCATTAATTTTGCGACATACATAAATGTAGCTGAAATGTTAACTGATCAATACTTTGTCTCTCTCATGTAGCACTACTGCTCCATTCCCCAAGGACCACACGGCAGAACAGAAATTAAATGTGTAAAATATCAAATGTTAATGTTAAACACAGCGGCACTTACTGTATAACGACAGAAAAGGCTAAAACAATTCCAAATGGACAGATGGTACCACAAATTATCTAAAATCACATTTAAAGATTAAAGTTTGTCCTGTAAAATAATTCTTTGATGCACACTGAAGTGTGTCCTTTTACTGATACCTCAGTTGTCCAATTATTTTTGTGCTCATTACAGTGAGAAATGACAGTACTGAAGAGAGAGAATGTGAACTCTTTATTTTTTTTTTCCATTTTGCACCCACTGACATCCACAAGAACATAAATGTCTGGTCAAGAGCCTGATGAAAATTAGGTCCAATTTATGAGAAATTTCCACATCTACAACACATGATTCCCAAAGACAAGCAGTGTCTTCTGTACCAAATATGTCTGTGTTCACTCCTAGCCAGACAATATTCATTGTAAAATTTAAAAACCTAATTCATAGCACTCAAAAATGAGGCTATTCCCAGAAACATGTTTGCTGACCTTTTACTATCCCTTTCCTAACTGGTTTCAATCTCTATTGTCATCAGTTGGCTGTGAATCCTCCTCTGAGCACAGGTAGTGCCTCCAAGGCTGCAGCCACTCTCAGTCTGCATTTCTCCTGCTTTCCATGTTCATTGACATTGAGATGCAAAAATGATTGTTTTTCCACTTTGATTTCATTATTCTACATTTACATTTGAAGAGCAAATTAGAAAAGAAAACCAAGTGAAACAGGAAAAAAGACACTTAAATATTATAAAGTTTACTGATCTGGGCCTAAAACCAAGCCACATAATGGCGCAAATGCATGTGCTCCACGAGGCAGCTGCATTTATGAAAAGTGGGCCAAGTGGATCCAATATTGTAATAATAGACCTATGATCCATCATTAGGGCATGATGGGAACAATATGTTTGTAACAATAGGGTGGTGCTCACATACTTCTAAGGGAAAGCAGTGCTTTTCAATAAACTAACCCAAAAGGCTCTGGTTATGCAATGAGATCTTTGAAATATTTCATTTTGAAGTACTCACCTTATTTAATATCTACAAGATGAGTAAAAACCCTACAACAGCCAGGCATGGTGGCACAAGCCTGTAATCCCAGAGACTTGGGAGTTGGAGATGGGAGGATCGTGAGTTCAAGGCCAAAGGCAGTCTGTATAACTTAGTGAGACCGTGACTCAAAATTTAAAAAAACATTAGAAATGGGCTGGGGCTGCATACCAGTGGCACCTGAAAAGTATATGCTGGGCCCTGGGTTCAATCCCCAAGAACTCACAAAATAAAAAACTTCAAAAAGATCATCCAGTTTTTTTCTAAATTGTTATGAGTATTAAAATTATAAGGTATATATTTTCAAGGCTTTTCTAAAAAAGAAATAATATCTACTCTGTGTCCTAGGGAATGTTCTCATCTTTTCTGTGCTTCAGTTTCTTTCTCTGTGTACTGGGAAAATAATAGTATTTACATCATAAGATTGTTGGGAGTATTAACTTCATGAATGCTTGAAAGCATTTTTGTGTATTCATATGTGAAAAATGTTCCTTGACACATAGTAAGTGCTTAATATTGTTGTTTACATATGAATCTTTTTATATCAGAATTATTCTGAGGTTAAATGGATGATTGATAAAAGATCATGAAATAGTTTAGAACGTCAATGGAACCTATAGAGAAAACTTCTACAACAGTATTAAGCTGTGTCTATCATAATTTAATAACTAGCTTTGTCAGTGTAAACCCTTATTTATGTAGCATCATTGATGAAATAGTTTTTCCACATAAGAAAATTTTTCAAATTGATTGGTTCATGGATTGATCAATTCATTTATACTAGAGCTTACAAACTGCTAGATATTCTGCAGGTGATGCTGGCATACAAGGACGAGAAGGTAGGGTTCCCATTCTCATGGAACTCCTCCAGTTCAAGTCTAAATAAATGAAGTTTGGTTTTGTGATTTGTTGTTCTAATCACATGCAGTAGAAAGTAATTTTGTGTGTCTTTTTTCCAATACAACAGTTAATATTATCATTTCCTCTCAAAAGTACTCTTAATGTGTGTTAATATTGTCCTTTGTGGCTTTGCTTCACCCTTGGTGTCAGCAAACCCTTTTCCTACCTACATATGCCTGCTTTCCCTTCAATGCAAGCCTCTTACATCCAGCTTGTGTTTTGTACGACTGAATCTGTTACAAACTGGCCACTAGCTAAGAGAGGTATTATTACATTTCTTCTCCAGTGTAGTTTGCTCTCCCTTCCAGTGAAATCATTCAAGAAATATCATGTACATTTACCTAAGATTCTCAGAATTCTAGGGTTTTTTTTTTTTTTTTTTTTAGAATCAGAAGGAAATTATGAATAGGAGCTGCCATCTTGGATTCATTTTACATGAGTGACCTCTAGAAGCTGGAGAAGTTTATGAAGACTCACAACACATTGTAATGCTAAAGAATTCACTATGTATGTTCCTGGACAAACTATATATATATATA
>VMDO01036475.1:0-15119 GCA_007922755.1 Pedetes capensis
CCTGAATTCTCTGACTATATTTGACAGGGGCAACTGTTTCCATAATTTTATAAAATAATGCTCAAATTGAAAATCAAAAAAACTACTTACATTTGTCATTGAAGTTTTTCACTGCAATTCTATGGTAATTCTATGAAGGAAAATAAACTCAGCTTATGAAAAAAATTAAGGAAGTGAACCATTTAATCTTCTTATATTGATAATTGCAAGCTCTGATAATTCTTTATACTCTGTGTAACTGGTACTTTCCCCGGACCAGGCTTAGACATACTTGAATATTTCAGGAAAAATGAAGTTTACATGATTAGGTGTCTACTTGTGATCAAAAATGCATTTTTCAAAATATATTATGTATCTTTCATATTTACATTATCAGAAGGCTATTTTAACACAATACACATTTGGAATGTTCACATGCCTATTTCTCATACCTTTTGTCTAGATTATGTTCAGAGTCCAATGCTTTAATAGTAGAAGCTTTTGTAAAGATCTTCAATTCATGGATTTTAATGAGTACAGATTAAAAACTCAAGTTTTTTTTAAGGACTAGGCAAAAGATTAGAAATATATTGCATTAGAAAATCTTACTTTTTCCATATAAGATGTAGGCAGTAGTTTGGTATGAAAAATATATATTTTACAAAGAATAAAAAAATCCCTTGCTTTTAAATACAAAAATGGAACATCTGGCAGGGAAATTATGTCTGTCCTTATTCACACTTTAACATCCATATTAAGAAGAAGTGTGTGTTTTTAAAATGTATTTCATTCTCAAAGATAATAATTGTTAGGGACATGAAGAATAAAGTAAGCAGAGTAGTGTATTTTAAAAAAGGAATTTTGCTGCTATACTGTAAGGATTTGTGATTTTTTGATTTATAACAGATCTATGGGGAAATAGGAAGCTTAAGTGTGTGTTTCTTTAAGATCCTTTTCACCTCTGATGGGACTACTATTTACATATTCTGCTAGCATCAAATTTAAGACTTCTTTCAAGGAAAATGTGAATAATTCCTGTCCCGTTTTTCTTCCATATAAATAGAAAGCATGAGGTAGAGTCAAGATTTCTATGCTTTGTGAGAGGATTATGTAGTTTTAAAATTATTGCTGCTGTCCTTTCTTCAGTAAGACATCAGCACAGTGAATAAAGCTAGCGTCCAAAGCCCTTTATCAACACTTCCAGTGACTCAGTTGTAAGTAGACCAGAAAACAATTCCAATTTCTCCTAAATTCAAACCAGCTTCATTATATGGAGATTTTCATGGGTATTTTTTTGTGATTCACTGATCCTCATGGCTCCATCCATGAGATTTATTTTGTCATAACTTTGTACGTTTTTACTTATTTATATATGTCTCTCTGAAGAAAAGTTTTCTTTATATTTTATATATAAGCTACTTTGAGAAACTTTATACACCAAAAAGGTATTAAATTGTAACACTGAGAAACAAGTCAAATTCAGATTTAACCTGAAAATAAATGGGAATTTACTTATTTAAATGGAAAATATTGAGAATGTCCGTAGGTCTCCTTGAATTTTTTTACATGCATATACCACACTTTTACACTGTGTATTCTCATTAAAGGGACACTAGACTATGTTCATATAGAAATTCTTTCAAGTCAGAGTACTTGAAAATTGCATTGCTTTTTCTGCATTCTTTGTACAAATAGCTTGGAGAACTTAATATTTCTTCAATCAGAATAGAGTTAGACTGTACATTTAATGGCATCAAAATGAATGAAAAGATTTGATAGTGTATGCCTCATTTTTATATAAAAATCCAACATTGATTTACAAGTTTATTTTCACTTGTCTTAAAGGTACAAAGTTTAATTGAATTAAATAGTAACAAATACTTATACCTAAAATGTTAAACAAAGTATTAAAAAGTAATGGTTTTGAAGTCCATTGATGAAAGCATGAACTGATATTTAATCTCGCATGTGCATTGAAAATCTAGGTACATTCTACTCAATTATTTTTACCCATAAAGTCAACTGCAGCCTCCATTTCTAAAGTGCAGAGTTAGCTTCAAAGCATTTGCCATTGTTTAAATACCCTCTCTACTAGAAAGAAGTGGCATGTGTATTCAGTAATTATGCATCCTCCAGATACTCATCTAGTTACTTCATTTTCATGTTCACTTTTTTAATCACAACAACAGTAAAATATGGGATTTAAGTCCTATTTTATATGGGAGGAACTAGGACTCAAGAAATTAAGTGAAGTGCCCAAGGACAGATAATTAGGAAGTAATTTATTTGAATGCTGAGCATTTACATATTAAAACATTTTCTCTAAATCCTACCTATGGACAATAGAACATGAACAATTTTAGCTTTCACCTTACAGGAATAATAATTTTAAAAAGCTATTAAGTTTCACAGAAAAAGAGAGCAAAGTGTTTCTGTAAAATGAATCTGGAGTTATATTTGATCTCCCTAATTCTAGCCATGTAAAGCAAATTTTCAATATTCAATGATTTAAATAATTTTATTACCAATATCTTTCTTAACATTGCAACAAAATTTCATTTAC
Organism: Pedetes capensis; assembly: GCA_007922755.1. Taxonomy (NCBI): domain Eukaryota; kingdom Metazoa; phylum Chordata; class Mammalia; order Rodentia; family Pedetidae; genus Pedetes; species Pedetes capensis. The sequence continues at coordinate 2,543 of VMDO01036475.1, forward strand.
TTATTATTTACGGTAATATTGAAATCTTACCTTAAGTTTGAAAACTTCTGACTTTAATAGCAAGCTTTACTTTTAAATGCATAGCTGAGCTTGTAATAAAAGAGTTAAACTTCATAATCTTCATGGATTCCAGATGATTGTAAAGCTCTCAGCAGCAACTACAACCTAGAGAAGATCCAGGCTTGGCTGTTTTCTCTGTATGAGTTCAACTGAATTGTTCTTCCATTTCTTTGTTCATTATTATTCCTATAAAAACAAAGTATAAAAAATTATAAAAGATTAGAATGCATGAATAAGAAACTAACCTCAGCATTATTGAAGTTAAAATATAAGTGAATGGTGAAAGACAATTTCTGTGTAAAGAGTAATACTTAAAAATGACAAAATTTTCACTGACTAGCAAGAGACAACCTACTTGCATGCATAATTTTAAAAATATTAATCAAAATGAAAAACTGTAAAAATGAAATACACAAATCCAGTCTTTTGGGGAAATATTCCAGTCCTTTCACCTAGTGCTGGAGATCTAACCCAGGGCCTCATGAATGCTTGGCTCTGTCTCTGAGCTGTACTCTCAGCCCTTAGTGGAAGATTTTGAACTCCATGCTCAGTAATTAAAAGAAAACTCACAGGGCTTTTGAGGAGTGATAATTAGAACGGCATAAAAAAAACTTGATTTAGTGACTATCTCCATGAAAACCTTTTCTATTATATATTAAGTAACAAACCAAAATGAAACAGAAGAATTCACTTGTCTTCCTAAGCACCTAAAATGCTTATTAGAATTGACAGTATGTGACTCATTCTAATAAATTTTCAAAGATTAAGATCACTCAAGTAGAATATACTCCCATCCATGCTAGAAAGCAGATTTTGTCTTCACCCAGTCTCAAAAATGGGCTGGGTTTAGCACAGTGTTGGGGAGTATTTCTCTCTCTTGTACATAGGTTTATAATGAGTTGAACCTGACCCAATGGCACCTAACAACAACAGCAGCAACAACAACAACATGGAGGGATAAGAATAACTAAAATGATTTTTAATTTTAAGAAAAGATTTGTATTTTGACACCATTTCGGTTACAATGATCACTGAAATACACTTTATTATCTGTTTTGAACGTAAAAAATCCCTGGCTCTGCTCTGCCTCCTCACTACCATGAGATGGGCAACAGTTCCCCATCACCCCTTTACCCACCCACACTGCCTCACCACAGACCCAGAAACAGAGAACCAGCCTCCCATGACTAACACCGCTGAAACCAGGAGCGAAAATAAGTCTCCCTTCTTGAAATTATTTCTCCCAGGTGTTTGTCACCGCGAAAGAAAGCTAAGTAACACAGAAAATTGGTACCAAGAAGGTGGGGAGGTCATTGCTGTGACTGATGATGCTGTTCAGAAGACACTGTAACTGGTTTGTAGGAGAAATCTTTTAACAGTTTGGAGATGCGGGTCAGAGAAGTGCTAGGATGCTGTAAGAATGGCTTAGTGTACAATTCTGGTGGGAACTCAGAAGCCTGGAAAACCGATAGGAATGTAAAGAATAAAAAGTGCTCTGGAGGTTTCACGTGGGAACAATGACTCTCCTGTGAACTGGACCAGAGACCATGTGTGTTACATTCTGGCAAAGAACTTGTCTACATTTTGTATCTATCCCGAGACTATGTAATGCTAAAGTTAAACATAATGGAAAACTGATTTGGTGGAGAAAATTTCAAGCCAGGCTAACATTCAAGATGTGGCATGGTTTTTACTGGGTGTCTTTAGCTAGGCTTACAGGGGAATTAGGAACAAAAAGCAGAGATGAAAGATTTAGAACACTTGCAGGTTGGCCAGGAAAGCACATGTAAAGTTTGGGCCAAAAATGGTGTGGCTGTTGAAGAGATTGTTGTTGTTGTTAGTCGTCTTTCAGTCAGTATCCGACTCATAGAGACTCTACATACGACATGGGAAACACTATTGTCAGTGCTTCTCTGCTGTTCATAGGGTTTTCAATGGCTGATTGATTTTTGGGAGTGGATTACCAAGTCCTTTTCGCAAGCCTACAGCACCTGGTGTTCCCAGGCGGTCTCCCGTCCAAGTACTAACCAGGCCGACCCTGCTTAGCTTCCGAGGTCTGATGGGATCGGATGCCACAGGGCTACAGCTTCAGGCTCGCTGAAGAGACAGGACCATTAAAAAGAAGCCACTTACTTTGCACCCAGACCACAGGAAAGCTGACTTGAATGTGTCTCAGGAACTGGCCTGACCTCACCCCTCACAGACTCCAGGGTGCAAAGGTTTTAACTCATTTGAAGGAATTTGCTTGAGAAGAGCCCCCGCGCAGGACTGCCTGGGGAAGCCCATCCCCATGTTTAGCCATGGAGCCTCTTCTAGGCTGTTACAGCCATAGTACAGTTGCAATCCTTGGGAACCAGCCAGAGGGACAGAGGGACCTCGCATGGTGTAGCTGCAGCAGCCTGAGTGCCTGGGGTCTTTCAGCTGCCACCCTCCCTTGTGCTCTTGAGCACCTCAAGTCCTTCAGGTGAGATGAGGACCCCCTCACCCAGGCATCCCCAACCTGTGTGTCACCAGGGACCATTTTGCACAGATGGCAAGGATGTGTGCGGATCTGACTGGAGACAGAGTTTGGGCTGTGATGTGTCAGGGGAGACAGGCTGCAAACACAGATGAGAGCACAGACAGCACCTGTCTGCAGCCTGCAGGCTGAGGACCTCTGCCCTAACCAACCTCCCGGAGCAACCAAACCAACAAAAACCCACTCCTCTCTTTGTTAAGGGAGCAGCCCAGTCTTTCAGTGCTGAGTTCCTTCCACACTGAAGCTAAAGGCTTGCCTGTTATTATAATAAAAAATAATAATAATAAAATAGTAAAATAAAAGTCAGCAAGGATGCTGTGACCAAATTTGTGATCATTGTAAGCCTCCTAAAAATGCCTATTGTTAGGTAATTTTAATATATCACCTGCAGGATTAGGTCTTGTGCATAATTCTTCCTCTATCACAGTTGAAAGTGAAGTTTGATGTTAAGTTTACAGATGCTAAGTGGGTAATGTTAACTATCCCTGGATTCTAATACAGCAAACAAGAATTTAAAGATATATAGATGTATATTAGATAGATAGATGGCAGATAGACAGATAGATAGATACTAGGTAGATAGATGGATGGATAATAGATAGATAGGGCTGGGATTTAGCTCAGTTGGTAGAGTGCCACTGTGCAATCTCTGGGGTCCAGGGTTCAATTCCCAGCACCGCAAAAATGGGAGAAGGACATGGCAATCCATTCCCCAGGCAATCAGGAAACAGTCAACCATTGAAAACCCTATAACCCTATAAGGCTATGAGTTGGATACGACTCAATGGCACCTAACAACAACAATAACAAGATAGATAGAATAAACAGTAAGTAGTGAAAATATACTTTATTCATAAAACCCTTATAGCTATCTGCATTACTCATTTGGTATGATGATAATTTCACAAAAGAGTGATTCTCAGATTTTCACTACTGTAACTCTTTGAAGTGGCTTTTTAAATATCTTCACAACTCACATATTGTTAAATACAGCTCAATTGATTTAATAGATATTAATCAGATACCATCTATCTGTTCATCAAGCGTTCTGGTAGGTTTTCAGAATATAGAAGATAATTGTGCCTTCCTTCACAAACCTCACTTCATAACTTTTTATGTAGCAACAAGCTTAGAATTCTATACCCAGTAAATAGTAGTCCATTGCACAGCAACACCCAGTGAAGATGTTGACTTTCAAAGAAAGAAAAAGTGCTTTGTAATAGTAACAAAAAACTCAAGAGAAATCAACATTACTCAATTCCATTGTGAAGGACGCAGGAAAAAAAAGTTTCATCAAGTGTGAGTCCTTCCTGGAAAACAAAAACTTTATGAAATTCTATGGAAATCGTCTGTATGTCAAGTAACCAATGAGGTTTCATCATTCTAAAACCCCACCGATAAGTACGCTTGTTTGTTTTTCTCTTCAGTGTATTTTTTTAAGCTGTTACAAAAGTCGCATACTGATTATTTGTTTTCAGAGTAAAATATCGAACTGGAAACATTCTCACATCTACTTCTGTTCTAAATTGCTGTTGACATTTATGCAGTTGGCATACATAATCGTCCTAATCTCTTTCTAGACCTACAAAATGTCCTGCTGGACTAACTGAATTTAAAATACAATTACTTCAGATACTGCTGCGATTCTTAAAAGGTTCACATTGCCACCATTAATGCCTGACATAATATTTTCCATAGGCTATTTTATGAAGTATATTTGACAGTTTTATTTTTTGTGACACCACAGAACTATGTTAAAAAGGATTTTTATCTCCATCTAATTAGAAATAATGACAGACATATTGATGTATTTGTGTTTTAATTTTTATTTCTTTCTTAAACTCATACTCTGGTAACATTTACTTTCTCATTCTGTGATGATTTTTCATGGATGTTATAATGGAAGAGACCCAAGATAAATTACCATTTTCCTTTCTGGGGTGTACTTAATAGTTTTTTTGTTTGTTTGTATTACTTCATAGCTTTGCTGGGTTTAGGAGCTACGTTCTGTTTCCTAGTGCTTTTAATGTGATCAATGTCCCTTTATGTTTTATTGGAGTTTTATTTACAATACCTTTCTTAAGATATAAATCATAGATTTTTTTATGGTACTTGATGATGGAACTCAGGACCTCGCGCGTGCTTCCACTGGGCTGCTCCCCAGCCCAATTTTTGTTTTTTATTTTGAGACATGGTCTACGTTATATAGGCTTCCTCTGGCCTCAAACTCGTGATGCTCCTACCTTTGCCTCCTGAGTCACTGGGATTAGAGGCACTTGCCACCCAAATTTAAGTGGCAAGAGTCATATCTCAAACCCGATAGCTTGCCTTCTTCTCTTCCCATCATTTGCATAGGATGAAAGAGTTTCAGTAAAAATACATCAGCAACTTACATATTTGAAACTCATTGCCTTATCTGAGACACTGGTTTCTAAAATACTTTCTAAAAATATGGTTTCTAAAATATCATAACGAATCATGCTTTTAATAAAATGTACTCTCTCAATTATAACATTTTTACTTAAGGACCAAAATTTAAATTCCTCATGCAGTGATATAAATTATTACTGAACATGTGAAGGAAAGATTGCTTGTAGTTTAGCATTTTGTTACCTCAATCAAAGGTAGTTCAAAATAAATGGATGACACTGAATATTTCTGGATGATATTAAAATTTATTTCTAATATTGGTAGTAATAGCCCCAACTTTCTCTAAAATACTATTCATTTGCAGTTCAGAAAATATTATATATTAGCAAAATATAACATTTTAAATTAGGCATATTGTGTGACCCGTGTATCTTTAACCTTGGTATTTTTATGATTCTAAACACATTTTTTTCCCATTTGAATAAAACTGAGTGTTCCTTATAGTTACATTTGCTTGAGTGATTCCATTCAATTAAAGAATTGCAGGCAGTTTTCCAATTTTATTCCCATGGATTTACCATCTCCCATAACAAACTTCATCACAGCAATAATTCATAGTTTGGGATATGTTGACAGAAAGATGGTAAAGGAGTTAGCCAGTTTTCTGGATAGCACAGTATAATTATCCATCAAGAAGATATAGACCAATGTTAACTGCAGTGATGCTTACTCTTAATAAATTGTGTGTATATTTTTACACATAATAAAATAGATTTATTTTAATTTCTATGTAGCATGATCCAATACTGTTTTTTTAAATATCTTTTGAGTTTCCTGTTCAGAAAACAGGAGGAAAAATATTTCCATAGGCTGTTTTACATACTGAAATTCAAAATGATGCTAATTAGATATTAAATGAAAGAAGATTGATCTGTCATACCCCATACTATTCATACATGGATACGATTCACACCAGGGCCTAATAAACCACAGTATGACAATGGGCATCATCCCACAAAACAAAAACAAACAAACAAAAAATACTAAGTGTGCTTCCCCAACTGTATCACACAAGAGGACCCCTAAATATAAAATAGATGAAGAAATGTAAGGTTCTCTATAAAAGAAATGTCATATGTAAAGGCCACATGTCAAATAATATTTACTATCTTTTGTCTGCTACACAATTCCCTTTTTTATTTTTATGCTTTTATTTTTATTTTTTGCCATTACTGCGGAGTTGAACCCACTGTCTCATACATGCCAGGTAACTGCTCTATCACTGAGCTGCACCTCAGCCGCTCCCTCCTTTTTTTTGTTATAAGACAAAGTCTCACTAAATTGTACAGGCTGCCTCTGGCCTCGAGATTGCAATCCTCCTGTCTCTACCTCTCAATCACTAAGATTACAGGCATGTGCCATAGCACTCCTACGCATTTCCCTTTCTGATATATTTTATGACAAAGGTTAGCACTACGATGTATAATATGTTGTTGTTGTTAGGTGCTGTGAAGTTGTGTCCAACTCATAGTGACCCTCATAGGGTTTTCAATGGCTGATTGTTCTGGGATTGCCTCAGGAGTGGTTTGCCATGTCCTTCTCCCATTTTTGCGGTGCTGGGAATTGAACTCGGGACCGCAGGGGCTGTAGAGTGGCGCTCTACCAACTGAGCTAAATCCCAGCCACTGCATAATATAGGGCAACGGTTTTAAAAAATTTTGCCTATAGCTCATAAGAAGAGATACATTTTGCAATATGACCAAAAGTACAGACCATTAGAGGTACATACGCACATGTAAAATAAGAAATAGAATTTTTAAAATACATTGTGATATGATACATTCTGTCTTCAGATTTATTCAATTTTATGTAGTTCTTCTCTATTGTATTTTCTTTCTCTTTCTAATGCTGGTTGAGGCTCACTAAATAGATTTTGCAAGACCTGATTTGAAAACCACTACTTCAAATCCATGGGAGAAGGACCTGGCAATCTACTCCCAAGGCAATCCAGAAACAATCAGCCATCGAAATCCCTATAAAGGTGGCTATGAGTGGGATACGAGTCAATATGCACCTAACAAGAACAACAACTAATTCAAATCCATTTACCCGAGGTCTGGATACTGCAATATCACTGCCTACTGCATGAATTTTATTTACCTATTAACTAACTAATTAATTAATTGATATTAGTTTTCTAATCTGAGTGGTCCAAATTTTGAGAAGAAAGAGAAGTAGGTAAAGTTTGCTACTGGTAGAGAAGATTGCCAACCATGCAATCCTTTCTGGACTTTTCTGACTATGGTGTGTAAAAGGTGATTTATTTAACCATTGGAGACCCAGCTCCCCATATGCTGGAAAGTCCTGTGCTCCTCCAAGAGAGAAGCCAGAGTGCTTTCCAATGGCAAAATTTTTGACATAACTCTTCTATGAAAAAGACACAACTCAGAGAAAGTATCTTCCTCCCATTCATCTTTGAAGAATGAAAATCTTAATAAGAAGTGAAATTCCACACACAAAAGTGAGGGGGAGTGTGGTGAGAAGAATATTGCTAATTTATTAGACCTGTCACTTACATTTCCACTCCCACCATGACATCGTTTCAAGTGGCAGCTAGGCAGGAAGATGAAAGATTTCTGAAGCAATATCAAAGAGAAGCAAGTCCTTTGACAGAGAATGCAGGTACTTGAATTTAATATTTTCACTTTTAATGCTCATTCATAATCTACCATGGTGTATTAATTATGCCCACATTTCTGGGAAAATAATATTAATTACTAAACCATTTCTGACTCAGTCACCAAAGGCAAATAATGGTCCAACAAGTGAAATAAATAATTTAATGTTAAGCATAGTTAAAGTCATTGAAAGGTACATATGGAATTGAAAGTACATTTTCCTATGTTATTGTTCAGTTAGGGAATATAACTTTGAAAACTCTAGACATTCTAATTTCGATAAAATTTTATTTATATTTTTTAAACTAAGCACCGACAATAGTGCCAGGCATGGCACAGTGTTGGGGAGTGTTTTGTTCTGTTGTACCTAGGGTTGCTATGACTTGGACCTGACTCGATGGCACCTAACAACAACCACGTTGTTTGATACATATGCTTGTTATGGTTTTTAAAATATATGCTTTTATTTATGTGTATATATGCATGCATGCATGTATGTGTGTGTATATGTTTGTAAATATTGTGTGTCTAGGGCCAAAACCCAGGGCCCTGATTATGCAAAGAAAGCTCTCTACTATAGGGTCACATCTCCAGCCCTTATGTATACTTTCTCACGTTCATTTCTCTGAATTTCATTTACCAAAGACAGAACTCAGGATGTCCCAGGACCCTTATTCTCCTTAATGACTGAATAAAATGGTACATTTATAAGGGCCATAATTTTTCCAATTACTCATCTCTGGATAGACATTCACCTTGTATATGTTCTTATGTCATGATGACTTGCTTCAGTAATCATTGTTGTTGTTAGGTGCCGTCGAGTCTTGGAATCTAACTCATAGCGACCCTCATAGGGTTTTCAATGGCTGAGTGTTTCTGGATTGCCTTGGGAGTGGATTGCCAGGTCCTCCTCCCATCTTCAGTAATTATCTTATATAAATAAATGTATATAATTGCCTTTGTGGTATAGACTTTGAAGATTTTTTGATAGAATTATACATGCATGTGTGTTTAATTAAATTGTATGATATAGCTTTCTAAAAAGACACTAAAATTCATACTTCTACCAACATTTTAGGATAATCTCCTTTTCCTCAGAACATTTTATAAATTCTCTCATAAGTTCTACTGGTTTTTAAGTGCAGTGTATTTCTAGGATTCTCCAAATACAAGATGATATCATCTGCAAACTATTACAATTTGACTTCTTCTTTTCCAATTTGGATGGATATTACTTTTCTTCCCTAATTTCTCTGACTAGGGCTATGGATTTCAATTAAGTATTTTGTATGGTTTCAGTTTATGTCTTTTCTTAACTTACTTTTTAAAAAAATGATAATGATTGGCCGAGGGTCATCATAGCAGCCCTATGTAGAAACAGAGTGAAAGACTCCCTGACACTGCACCATGTTTAAATCCATTGTGCCATGTTTAAGTCCATTGCTGCAGCCACTGTTTCAATCCATCTATTTGAATGTCTTCTTTTTAATGCTATGACTCGGACTCCACTCGACAGCACCTAATGACAACATATTCAATATATCCTACAACTTCACATGTAGTACAAGTATATTATAACAGATTATTCAGAGTGAATAGATAGGTCTATCAAAGGTATTCATTTCTTTCACTGTGTTTTCATTTCTATTCTTCCTTTTTGATTTATTCATCAACTTTCCCTCTCTCTGCTTACATTACCCATATGTTCTTATATGCTATACATTTTTTATTAGAACTATTAACATAAAATATTTATTTTAGATTTTGTATTTAATTACAAATTGCATATTTTCTCTGAGGCTGACTCTGTCCTGATGGTTAATACGTCTCTATACCACTTTTTCCCCACATCTTGTCATCTTAGGACTTTCTTGTTGAAAACAGGACATGTATCTGGTAACAATAACTGAAGTAAATTGTCCTTCTAGTGAAGATCTGAGATACTTTGGCTAATAGTCTGTTTGTAACATATTCTATATTGATAAGTGTCATATGCTTCAAATTTCTCTAATGTTCTTGGTTTAGGCTCACTTCTCGACTTTGGACCCTCTTACGTATGACTCTTTGGAAAGCATTATGTATTACAGGTGTTTCCATGACAATCCACTGTTATTATACCAAAGCTCTATGTGTGCCAGCAAGGCATGGAAGTTGGGTATATTCTACAATCTTTCAACTAAAATACTACTTTTTAGATGAGTCTGTGTCATGGTAATTGGTTTTCAGTGGAATTTCTAGGATTTCCAGGGCAGTAAAAGTATCTGTATGATATTACATTGGTGGATCAATATCATTAGAAATTTGCCCAATCCTATACAATATGCAAAGTCAAAGGTGAACACAAATTCAAACTATGGACTCCAAGTGATAAGGTTTACTGATACAGGCTTATTAATTGTAATATATTTACCTGTTATATAAGAATAATCGCAGAATGATTTGGACATGGGTGGAGCAAGAAGTACATGGAAACTTGTACTTTCTACTCAGTTTTGCTGCAAACTTGAAAATTCTCTAAAAATCTTTTAAATAATTTTAAAATATTTCTGTAACAGTATAGTTTTTTTTATTTTTTCCTCTTTTCTCCCATACTCTGTAGTGGTTGCCATATTTCTAATACATTTATTTGAAGGCCTTATTCTTCTTGATTGTTTTTCCCATTAAAGGATGGATATAAAAAGGCTGAAAGAGCTTTATTGAGAGGGGATCCCTTCCCCTCTTCTGGAATAAAACTCTGCAAAATTTTCTATGGAAGTGTAGGTCTTTGCTATGGAGCAGTATCTTCATGCATTTCACAGTGATTATTCCTTTCTTCCTATGGGCAAAACTATGTAAGGTTCTTGTTTAGATTTCTATTGTGAGCCCATGATGTGATGCCTAGAAGAAAAACACACAAGAGGCTGCCCCTCTCTAAGACGGTGGTGTTCTTTTCCAGGGCAGTTTATTGTGCACCTTCCTGAGCTCTGATACAAACCTCAGGTTTTCTGATTGTTGCACTTGAAATAATTTATTAGTTAATTAATGTATTTATTTTTCAGTGCTAGGAGTGGAACCCAGGGCACATTTCACAATGATGGACAAGTGCTCTACCACTAACCAGCACATCCAGTCCCTTTATGACTTTTTCTTTTGAGGCAGGATCTCCCTATATTGTGTAGACTGTTCTGGCCTTGAACCTGTGATCCTCCTGCCTCAGCCTCCTAAGTTGCTGAGACTGTAGGCTTGTGTCATGGTGCCTGGCTGCAGCGCTTGTTTTATCAATAAGCGACTTTTTAAAATATCTAGTATCTATAGTCTTTTGAGCTGTCTGTATTATTTTTTTCTAACCTCTACAAATCAGTTGTTTTCCCTGCCATAGTGACACTTAACCTCCAGCACTGTCATTAGTCAAGAGTCAGTCTTGAAGAGGAAGTGTAAATGAACCTTGGCTTGGGTTTGTAGGATACTCTTTTCTCCCCTCCCCCTTTTAGTATATGTCACTAAAGGATATACTGACCTGTCTACCTAACAGAAAAAAAAAATCTATGGCAAAGGGGACAAGGGACAACCTCATTAAACATATCAGTGTCTGGAGCAGGGACGCAATCTGGGGACAAGTTTCAATGTCCCTAAGGCATTCCATGCCTGCAGCGGTAGCCCTGTGGCATCCGATCCCATCAGATCTCGGAAGCTAAGCAGGGTCGGGCCTGGCTAGTACCTGGATGGGAGACCGCCTGGGAACACCAGAAGCTGTAGGCTTGGGAGAAGGACCTGGCAACCCCCTCCCAAAAATCAATCTGCCATTGAAAACCCTATGAGCAGCAGAGAAGCACTGACAATAGTGTTTCCCCTGTTGAACAGAGGGTCGCTATGAGTCGGATACCGACTCGACGGCACCTAACAACAACAACAACAAGGCATTCCAATTTCATAGTATGTCATGAGTACTGTAAAGCAAATATTCAAAGAACATTTATTTCAAGAAGAAAGAAGAGAGAAAAAAAGCACAAGTCGGTGTCAGAGACCAGAAGAAACTTTAACCAGAAAGTAAACAATTCACAGCTCGTACTCCTTAGCAAGAACTCTAATTTCCAACAATGTTGTCCTTGACCCAGAGCACACGTAGCTGAGAATGTATGAAAAGCTTTGCTCTGATGCAGACCAGAGCATGACAATGCTTCTAACGTAATTTCAAAGGGAAAAGAAGAAAGCAATGAGCACGGTGGTTGGTAGATTGGAGACTGTGGGAATATGAGCTCAAAGAGCGCTTTCTTATCCAAATGAAGAGAAATGAGGGGACAGCTCCGCTGACAGAGTCACCCTGGTGTAGCCAGATATGGTCTGACTCAGTGTATTTTCCCCATCACTGAGGAGGGCCAGGGGTGCCCTCAATCACACTTAGACCCATTTTTCTCTGATAAATAGACAACCTGTCAGGTAGCTAACCACGTGTGCGTTATGCTCCAACAGTGTCGCTTAGTTCCAGAATCAACACTCTGACGTGACTTTCACAGTACAGCATTTCATTACTGAGAAGGTAGCTCTTCCAAATAGAGTTCTGAGGGCAATCTCCCGACAGCCAGCCCAGTGAAGTCAAAGTCGCTTGAACTTTAGCAGAATTGAAAGTGTTACTTCAAAAAAAATGCAGCCTGATTGCAATAGCTTCTCTACAAGCTTGTGTATTCAAGCAGAATAATTTTTGCTTTTTTTTTTTTTTGTACGGTAGTAGGGGTTGAACCCAGGGCCTCGCACCTGCATGCTTTGCAAGTGCTGGACCATTGCGCTGCACCCCCAGCCCTTTTTTTTTTTAACTTTTTGAGACAGGGTCTCACTAAGTTACACAGACTGCCTCTTGTCTTGAACTTGCAATCCTCCCGCCTCCACCTCCCTGTTGTTGTTGTTAGGTAGTGTCGAGTCGGTATCCGACTCATAGCGACCCTCATAGGGTTTTCTTTTTTTTTTTTTTTTATTA